>VOQK01015002.1:2853-16239 GCA_015052645.1 Benitochromis conjunctus
TGTGAACACTTGTCCTACAGAGTCACTCTGCTCTGAACTCTGACTGATATTAATTAAACACATAAAGTAAAGCCTTAAACATGAAGCCAAAGAGTGCCATTTGTTCCTGGCATGAAGACCATCCAGGCGTGCAAAGCCAAGATTTTCCCCACTTCTAATAAGCTTTAAAGAGTCGACCAAGTTTACCTTCTCTCAATTCAAAATGTCTTTTTAGCACGTTTTATATGGTCGAGTGTAAGCTGAGTAAGGTTCGAGACCAGCGCCTCGGGATTCTGAAACATGCTGCATAAGACGACGATGAGGCGTTCGCTTTGCATCTACACTGAACTGTGATTGGACAGCATGTGATGACAAACCCTTTCTGAAACCTTCTGTGCCCGTGGCTGAGCTCCGGTGACCGTGGGCCGACTATCTGTGAATAATCGAGTGTTGCTAAATTCACACTAACACCGTAACGTTGATGGATGGTTGGTGTACACGCGCTTCATGCGTATGCAGGCTGTGTCATTCAGTTCCTACAGTGGAAAAGAACCAGCACAGTGTCCCACAGCATTTTGCATCTCTGATAAAACAAGCCCACAAAGCCAAAGCTGTTTTTTAAAGGGCAGTGGGAGAGCCGAGGTGAAAATCATGACGACTGTAAGATGCATTCTCTCCTATCGTCTACCCGAGCTAGGCTAGTTAGTTAGCTTGAAGGGTTTTCCAAGTTTAGGTCAATACAACTCTTACATGACAAATGTATGTTGAAAAGTTTCTGTTACTTTGATAAGTCACTGACTGGAGCTGCAAAGCCTAGCTTATCTCGCAGTCGCAGTAATAAGCTCGTACAGTACAGTGAAGTATTAAAACCTGTTTCAGGGAAGTAGAAGATTCCTCGTTGGCTGTGTTTCAGCTGTGGTCTGAAGAAGCACAAGTTAAAGATCAATTATTCTGACGCCTCGGCTGGCCTGGGAGCGCCTTGGTGTTCCCCCAGACAGACTGGAGGAGGTGGCTGGGGAGAGGGAGGTCTGGGCTTCTCTGCTTGGGCTGCTGCCCCCGCGACCCGGCCCCAGATAAGCAGAAGAAGATGGATGGATGGATATTCTGACACCCTTTTTTGTTTCCTTCCTGTGTGTGATTAAACTGACTTGCTCCAGTTGAGTAGAAATGACAGTACAGTGTGTCTGACATTGTTTCACTGCCGTGTCATCCCCTCATATACTCAGCCCAGGAGCTCTCCTCCTGTCTGTGGCTGAGCACTGCTTTGCTCCTGGCACTTCTATAATGTTACCAGCTGTAGTGACATGGGCTTCAATAAGGAGGGCGTGTCAGTGTAAACTTGCTTTGCATTTCTTGCAGTTTTAGCTCCACAGAAATGATCACAGTCACAGTTCAGAGGCTGGAGCCAAATTTAACCTTAGCATCATTTCATGGTCAATCGCCACAATCTGTAGTTTGGAGCTTCAGTCAGGTCAAAGGTTCCCACTTTGTTTTCACAAACACCAGCACTTATTCAGTTTCTTTGAAAGAATAATAACCTGTAATTTACACACTTACACTAGAGTGGATCTATTTCTATTTTCTCCAGGATGGTTTTCATCCACCTGCAGCCTGTTCGATGCCTCTGTCAGCACAGTAGCACACAGTCTGCAGTCCTATGATATGAAGAAGCATTTGAGTGGTCAGCAAGGCATTATACGAGTAAAGTTAAAGGAAACTCGTTCTATTAGCTGCAGAAGCCCCAAATCATGCTTCATAGCACAGGGATCCAAGGACAGCGGCAGCATCGACTGCTTTCAGCCACACAGCTCTGCACGTTTACAGCATCCTCACAAACGAGCATAGTGCAAGAATGTGTTACCGGTCACAATCGGGCTGTGGTTTCCCGTGTGACGAGTTTTCTTAAGCTTCCACTGCTCTGTTTGTCAGAGAGAGGAGAATAAACTGGCTCTTCGTCTCCGCCCACTCTGATCGGTGTATCCTGTCAGTTCTGCCTGTGGAAAGTGTTGGAGTACAGCACCGGCCTGTTTGCACCAAAGACTAGAAACCAAACCCCACACCACGAGTCCCACTGCAGGTCAGTGAGTGGCACAGAGTGTGTTTTTGTCAAACTGATCTATTGTCATGCTGTTTAATTGTCAATAAAGCTTTTCTGCATTCCTAAGTCTTTCACGATTTCTGTCACATTGACTTATTGAAGAGAAAACCACATAACCAAGACGATGCATGGAAATATTCATAGCCAGTGTAATGTGAATAACATTGTGCACGTTGAAATGACATGTCTGTTAGATTTATGGACGCTTGAGTCACACGGCCTCCTCCGGAGGGTCTTCCTGTAATTACTTAAACCCACAAAATGATGAGCTCACTGGGATTGACATGATTTGATGAAGCTGATGCAAGATCACTGTGATGTGGTACTTTATCAGAGCTGAGCTGCTGTGGATGGAGAACAGACAAAACCAGGCATGCTTGTGTACTCATACCTACAAATTAAAAGCAGAGCTACAAGTAAGTTCAAAAATAATATCAAGAAACAACTGTCACTATAATTAAAAAAAATATTATAGCAGTTAGCTCAACACCTTACAGCATGGAGTTAGAAGTGAATGTCATGTTGAAAGTGATATTGATTGTGTCACTTTTTGTGAGTTGTGATTAAAAGTTACTGTTTTGGATTTGTTGTGAACAGCATCTGAAACACCAGCTCATAATGAAGGTCAGTGTGAAGGAACAGAAGAGCTACAATGTATGCTCCAAAATAAGCAGGAGCTAACGTCAGCATAGCTATGGCTGAGTGCAAACTCGGACATGAGGAAAAACTTCAGATGATACCTGGGGCTTCAGCACAGATCAAGGAAAGGAAAGTGGAAAGGAAGCATTCTGAGAGCAGACATCAGACCTGCAGGGGAAGACCTGTGTCATCAACACTGAAGCCTGACCCTGGATCAGGCCAAAGATTCCAACAGAACAATTAAAAATGGAAAATCAATTGCACAGATGACACATCTATTGAGATATTGAGAGAAATGTGGGAAACGACATGCCGGAGGATTTTCCATTCCTGTCCTGGAGCAGAGCTGTTGCTCGTCCACACTGGAAGAAGCCAAGGGCAGATCTCCTGATCAGAACAGACTGTGTCTTTGAGGCAAAGTGAACGCCACCATGTATGCTACATTTGTTGATTATATAAACACATGTGGGAGACGATGTGACACCTCTTCACCCTGAGCACAAGCTCGGGAAGCAGCACGCAACCAGTAGCCTTAAACTGGACCCCAAGAGAGCAGTGGAAAATAGGACCATAGAGAAGGCATGGAGTTAGCCTACACCACTCAGGTCTGACTACGTCCTTACATATATATATACAACTTTGGACACATGTTCCCCAATATTTAGCTCACGAAAGAAGCAGAGGATTTTATTAATGGACAAATGCTGTGATGTTACTCAGCATTAAACACCTTCAGTTTGTCAATTTTCTTTAGCAGTGAGCACTTTTACTCACAAAATATGAAGTTGCAATAAATTATCCAGTGGATATTCAGGACAAGTACCCAGGGGCCCATGCACAGCTGGGGGCCCATGCACAGCTGGGGGCCCATCCAGGAGGCAAATAAAACCTGATTAATTATATTTATGGTATAATGAAGTTATCTGGTCCATAGTTCACCTGCCTCCTACACTAACGACACTTACAGTTTCTTAACTAGCTTTTTAAAATGTTTTTTTAATTTCTGATATTTATCTATTTTATTTAACTTATTATATTCTTCACTAACAGACACACGTGACTCTGTGACCTGTTTTGAATATTAGCACAAACCTTAAGTGTGCAGGTGGCACAGGTACAAGGTTCCCACACACAGAAACGTCACCTCATACTCTGATTAGAACTTCGCAGTGATGATGTTCAATAAAAGGAGCTTTTGGATAATAGATGATAAAATCTGTGAACTCATTATATGATTATACTCATTATACTCAGGTGCCTGAGAATATCACCTGATTATGTCCAAGTATATGATAAACTACATCAAATATATATTATGCAGAAAAAATACAATATCATTAATTGGAAAGTGGAAGCTTTACTGGGGGAGGACTCCTACACACATGACCATCAGTGCTCCAATGAAACGTATCCACGCATGTGTGTAACTCACAGGTTACAACAGACACCAAAGGTTTGTTCTGGACATCAATGACAGCAGCTTGTTGTAATTGGATGATTACAGTTACTTTAATGCATTTCCTGTGTGAATGCTGACAGCAGTTATAAATATAATAACTGCTGAATCTTTGGTGAAAAAACGTTCAGTGAGCTGAAACACACCGAATCATTAGGTGAATGATTCGGTGTGTTTCAGCTTTCAGGTGGAAAGCCAAAGTGCAGAACTGCTGAAAGCTGAAGTTCACACAGAAGAAGAAGATTCAAAGCTGGAAAGCAGCTGAACGTCTTTAAAATGTACATTAGATAAAGCTGACCAGTGAAACTGAAGACTCTCAAATCATCACCTCCACGGGTTGTATTTTTTCAGCTTCCACAGGAAGTTCACCCTCTGCTGTGCCTCGTGGATGAGGAAGCTGATGTTTAGGTCCTACTTTAGGTCCTGGGAGACGGTGGGCCCAGAAGGTGGGGAGACTTTACTGTCTCCACCGGGCAGGCATGCAGGATGATGAGATTTGAAGGCCACTATCACCTCCAGCTGATGACTTGTGTCCACTTTATCTCTATCATCCCCGCTCTGCTGCGGGACTAGCTCTCCCAGCTGAGTCTGATTCATTGTATTTTCTTCACCAAAGATTCAGCTCTTATAGAAAAATATTCTGTAACCATAGACGCAGACTCACGCAGGGTGATGAGGGTGTTTTACATGTGATTTTGTGGAGTGATGAAGGACAGATGGTTTCTGTGGGTGTGGGCAGAGTGTTTGGAAGAAGCCCTCTTCTTTCCTCCTGATTTGAAGCTCTTCTCTGTGCAGCATTGCTTCACAGAGCAGCTGTGAATTTTCCTGAAAAAAAACCTTTAGAAAAATCTTGTTTTGCTCTTTTGCGGTTAACGGTTGTAAAATATGACTTTTTTTCTTTTCCACAGAAAACCGGGAGCGCTGCAGCTCTTCGCCTTATATGGCAGGGCTGAGCGCGTGCTGTGGCTGTCCACGCACAGCAGGAGTGACCTGGAAGACAAACACGGTGTAGAGGCGGAGGACACACACACACACACAGCTCTGTCCCCTGCGTTGTTGGTGAGTACCTCTCGTCTGTCACACCAACACAAAACACGAGGAACACCAGAGAGAACACGCGTGGAACATTTCACACTGCAGGGTCTGAAAGTTTCAGCTGAGCTTAGCTCGCTCAGCACGTTCAGCCTGAGTGTCACGTGACTCCTAACTCCGTCTGTGGTGCTCCCACCCGCAGCGGCTCGCTCACCCACGCAGGCCGAACATGGAGGCTTCGTTTGCAGGCAAACGGGCTCTGGTCACCGGAGCAGGAAAAGGTAAAGGAGCAATCACACACACACGCACGCGCACACACACACACACACACACACACAGCGACACCAGCAGGCTGCTTCACGAACAACACCCACCTCCTAACGTGTCCTTCTGTGGGCTTCCAACCATAATAGAGACGTTTAAAGTAAGACGGTGCTGATGGCAGCGATGAGGGAGTGTCGAAGTTACTGATTACTGTGAACTCAGCAGCAGTGTGGTCAGGAATCTGATTACACTGCACGTACCCAACCAGTGTTGTCAGTGAGAAAGTGGAATAACAGGAGCTTTGTTGGTGGGACGAAGCCTAAGACATGCGTGGAATGTGTGTGAGAGTGTGTGTGTGTGTGAGAGAGTGTGTCTGCTCTTCTCTGTAATCAGTCTTTGTGTTGATGTGTCCAGGGATTGGCAGGGCCACAGCTCTGGCTCTGGCACGCTGCGAGGCAAAGGTCGTAGCGGTCACGCGAACACAGGCCGATCTCAACAGTCTGGTGCAGGAGGTGATCTCACGCACACACACACACACACACACACACACACCCAGCCCTGACCTTTGACCCACACAGTGGACTGTCAATAAAGCATACCTCAGGCCACCTCTTAAAAATGACAGGTATAAACCCAACCATGTCCACCTCCACAGCACGGAGGTGGACGTGGGGCTTTTAGTCAGCTGTCGTCTCTGGAAAAGAGTCCAAGAGAAAAAGATACACTATTCAAATTATATATATATATATATATGGATGGATTATAAAACCACAGAATTACCAAACACATATGTAGGAACCTTTCTGAAGACTCCTTATTTTAAAAAGTTCTAGTTCAAAAAACAAAAAGTTGCATATAAAAAATCCAAAATTTCCTCTTTTTTTCCTCCTCAGTATGTAGAGATTTACAGGACTGTTTTCCAATACTGGTATCAGTCTGCACCGCTAACATGAGAGGTGCTATCACCAAGTCCTTTCACTGAGGGAGCAGCTGACAGAAGAACAAAGCTACCATGCACAGAGTTCCTCTGGTTCTTGGGTTTCCAGCATGTGGATTTAGTTGTGTTATGTTGTCGGACAGCTGCTGTAACCTCGTCACAGTTCATGGTTCGTGAGGAGGACTTTGATGCCATGACTGATTCAGTTTTTTCTGCCTTCTAATCTGAGTATGTCTGCTTTTGACTTCCTCTCCCAGTGCGGCTCCATCACCCCGGTGTGTGTGGACCTCACAGACTGGGGGGCCACGGAGCTGGCCCTGCAGGACGTCGGCCCCGTCGACCTGCTGGTGAATAACGCTGCCTGCGCCAACCTGCAGCCATTTCTGGAAGTCACACCTGACAAGTTTGACGAGTAAAGCAAATATTATCAACTTTTATGTACGCTGCTGAGGAAGTATCAGCAGTAAGGACACAGTACAAGAATGAGCTTCATCGTGTACTAACCTGCTACGTCTGTTTTGTCCTCCAGGGCGTTCAGTGTGAATGTGAAAGCTGTGGTGCAGGTTTCTCAGGTAACACAATCGAGGCTGGATTATTAAAGCCACAGTTACTTTTGATTTGTTGGAAATGCGTCACAGTGTTTAGAGTCAGCAAAGCACTGCATTGATCAGAGTGTGAGTGTTGGACAGGGTGCTCAGGTATGGAAAAAAGCACTTGTATGAATGTGTGTGATGGGGTGAATGGGGTTATAGTAAAATAGTGCTTTTCTTTTTGAGTAGAACACTACTAGTCAAGTTAGTTAGTTAAAAAATGTCTTCTGTAGATCTGAAAACTGTTTGTTATGACGATGATGCGCTCTCTATCTCTGCTCCGCCTGACGATCTGAACCGTGCAAAGACATGTACTTTAAAAAAATCAGCAGATGACATTTTGTTCAGTGAACTGTTTAACACTGAGGTTATTAGTGAAGCTGGGTTTTGGAAAGTTTCAAAGCTTAATGCAGTTGAGTGGTGCTCATAAGGCTGTTCAGTGGACCCGTCTCACTCATTAAACTGCTTCTGTGGAATGAAACAAAGCTCTCTCTGTTGGCAGTTAGTGGCTCATGGTATGAAGGCCCGGGGATCGGGAGGCGCCATTGTGAATGTGTCCAGCCAGGCATCACAGCGTGCCCTCAGAGACCACGCCGTCTACTGTGAGGAACAGAGACATGGGTGCCATAGCCTCCATCAGATTTACACGAAGAAGCCAAGTGAGCGTAACAAACTGAGCTTCTGCTCTTTCTGTGCTCAGGTGCTACCAAAGCGGCTCTGGACATGCTGAGTAAAGTGATGGCTTTAGAGCTGGGACCACACCAGGTACATCACTTCCCTGTTTCTACCCTTCCAGGAGCTCGAGCGCAGCGTCCACCTGACGACTACTAATGCTCATGCTAATGCGCTGTCATGTGGTTAGATGTGGTCAGCTCCGATTTGCCGGTACATCTTTGTGAAAGCACTCAGTGATGGCACGCTGTTATCATTGAGTTTATGCTGTCTATTTTTAAATGATCAGGGAATACGGGAAAAACTAAATATAAGCTAATGCAAGAAATTTAATGTGAATAATAATTTTTCCCGTAACTGCACCAGTAGTCAGCTATATGTGCCACTGAAGGTCAAAGGTCATTGATACATGTGCCTAGCTCACATCATGTAAGGACAGGAATACTTTGATGAGGACTGATATAACAGTAAAACACAAATAAGATGCAGTTATGATGCTGTGCAATGAAAAGCTGACGGTGCCTGTGATGGGTGGGGGGGTGTTGGAGCACTATGAGCTGCCAGACCAGCTCACTGCACTGTGACACTGTCAAACACCGTTCTGCTAACTCATATAGCCTCATTTGGTGTTTAGTCGATGGCAGAGAACAGCAGATTCATAATCATCCATCCAACATGTGTGACATCAAAACACAGGATGTAGGCTCCAAGGAGAGACCCCTCCCATAACCACGGTTCATCAGAGGATAAAGATGACAGTCGGAACATTTCAATGATTTTAGTAGTGACCCTGCGCTCTTTGAGGACGACAGGCCCTAAAACGCGTCTGCAAAATTTCCACCTGCACCACAGTGCTGCGTGACATGTGCAACATACTGAAGGAGTTGTGTAAGAAGTCGTTGGCATCTGGTGTCGGCACCAACCTGAGCCAAAGTCCTGTCCACACAGTGAAGGCTGGATCTGAACTACACAGCTTAGTCTAATCTAGAGCTGGACAAAGTTAACACTAAATTTAAGTTCTATTACCCCGTGTTTTAAAGCATGTATGATGGGTCTTACATTTGGGAAAGTATGCTCCTATCACAGTCTGACTGTAGTTACTGCTGCCTGTCCGGCTGTTAACATGAAGAAATCTGAACAATGACTGGATCTGAAGCCTTTTCACTGACTCGAGTCTTTAGTGCTGGAACTGTATGAACTGAGGTGTCAGTTTTGTCTTGTGATCAGATCCGTGTGAACACCGTGAACCCCACAGTGGTGATGACTGACATGGGTCGCTTGGGCTGGAGCGATCCTGAAAAAGCCAAGACCATGAAGTCCCGCATCCCCCTGGGCCGCTTTGCAGGTCAGTTGCAGCAGTCTTCATCATGTAGAACAGTCATCAGCAGCTATGCCATATATATAACAGTGACAGATCACATAACTGTGTATGTTCAGTTCCTGTATACGTGGAAATCTATGGTAGTATCAGAGGCAGCGTGTCTCACGCACAGGTCACGAGTCCATGTGCTTCCTACCTGCACCAGATCTTTCCAGAGTGAGATCAGAGGATCGATGTCAGCTTATATGATCCCAGTCGGGGGTTAGGCTCATAACAACAGTGAAGCAAATCTTTAAGTAAAGAATCAGCCCTGCACTCTGGTTTTACATGTGCGAAGAGGAAACACGACCCTCTCAGTAGTGACACGGTTAGGGTGGTAAAGCTGAGTGTGACGTGAGAACCGTGTGTGTCTGTGTGCAGAGGTGGAGGAGGTCGTGAACAGCATCTTATTCCTGCTGAGTGATAAGAGCAGCATGATTAATGGAGTCACTCTGCCAGTGGATGGAGGCTTCCTGGCCTGCTGACCACATCAGCCTCGGCTCGTCGTCCACCTTGGAGGAGGAAGAAGCCTCACTGTACAACATTTTATTCACTAATTAAACTCACCATGTACAGTTCACTTGTGTTGTTTTCACTGAGTATTCACCTAAACCAGCAACGATGAGGATTTCAGTGGGTCAAATAAGTCTTTGGGTGAGCACACACAGAGTGCTATTAAAAGAAGAGGTAAACACGCGTCTTCCTCAAAGTTGTTCAAGCATACTGCTGTTATCGAGTTTTAAAATCAGTATTAAAAACAAACCCTCGGTTTAAAACTCGATTGTGCTTTTGTTTTTTACTGAAATATAAATGATCGACAGTCAGTCACTAAGTGTAATCATCGACTGGTCATTACACTTCATAACCAGACCACAGTTCTGGTTATTAGTTTAACTTACTGAAGCATTCACGTACTGCAGGCTCTTATAGTTGTGTCAGTGTGTAACTGTCCACTGAGTAATGATGCTGTAAAGAACAGCCTGTGATCATCATCATCATCATCATCAGCTACGTCCTCTGAATGATTCATTTGGTCACGTTGGTAAATCTAAACCACTACAGGAACAGGGCTGACATTCACACGAGGGAACAGAGCGCATCGCCGTGACATTTACACGTGTGCAGTGTGTCAGGAGTAAATCACGACAGGAAGCACACTGCCTTACATATACATTTGTATTTAGTATACAAAAAATTGAAATATTTCACCACACAGACATGTGAAGTAATAAAAAATAAGACAAACAGTTGAAACAAGTATACAAGTCATCTTACATTACATACGTACATGGCCAATGCATTTCATCATACAACCTCTCCTAAGAGTTACAGCGGGTCAAATAACCAGAGAACTTCCATGCAATAGTAGTAGGAGATTTTTTTTCTTTTGCTGTTTCTCAGCTACATTTCGACACCTTAGCTAGGCAGGACCACACGACATGACTCACCCACACAGCTATGCCAACCAAAGACAGCATAACGGAGCGCACTGCAGTGCTGCGTCTCGCCACACGGGGGAGACAGACACACAGCAGGCCTGCGACCATACAGAAATGCATTTCATAAAGGCGCCATCTGCACTGTTTGCCATGACGACAAACTCCACAAAGATTGGCCCCTTTATCGTACACTGTTAGCAACACTTCTAACTTGGACATGAGCAACTATGATCCCTTTAGTTTGAATTGTTTTAGTTTACGAGCTAAATATTCAGGTACATGTAGATATTCATAACGCATTCCTTTTCTAAGGATTATTCTGTACATGACGAGATGTCACCGTGTTTTTTTCCTTCCTTTATGTCACAGATTGTTGAAAAGTCGTGTGTTTTACTACAATACAATATGAAATAGTACCAAAAACTGGACACTAAAAAACTTGGCTTAAAACAATACTGTCTTTTATGCACTACCCCAACCTGTCAGACGAGGCTGTCTCACTGACACCACACATGCCCGTCCACCCATGCACGCACACCAACACACGCTAGCATTTAGATACACACCGGTCACACACCCATTCATGTGCTTGCACACACACACACGCAATCTAGACAATGGGATAAATTAAGACAGAATATTTTAAGACCCATGCAAGCTCCTCCACCCCAGAGGCAGAACTCAGGCAGCAAGGTTGTACAGCCCCCAGGTGTTTGGCAAGCTCATCTGTCACATCTTCACAGTTAAGAATAGTTACCCCAAGAAACTGACCAAGATCAGGTGACTGAAGCACTGCAGGGGCAAAGCCAAATCAGAGGATGCTTCTGAAAGCCAGTCAAAGGTTTGCAGGTAGAATTACAGACCTCCAGAGTACAGTTACTGTAAGCTTGGACAGAAACCCCAGTTAAACCTTTGTGTCCCATTGAAAATCTCTGTTTTCCCCATTGAAAAGTCAAGAAAGACAACACGGGCCTATGATTATGAATCTGTGCATGGCTTTAACGAGACAAAACTGAAGAGGATGAATTCATGGTTAAGTGTTTTATACTTCTGATCATTTGGCAGGAAAATACTCACAGTTCTGTCCCTCTATCTGTAGCTATTAACAATATTGTACTAACTCGACTAGTTACTGAGAGGACTGAACAAATACAAGCAGTTAGACTATCATTACAGTCATTATGCTAGCTAGGAACCAAAAGGGGCCTGCTCGGGTCGTTTGCCCCGTCTTTGAGGTTTTCGGGAAAAGCCTCAAACTGATTTGCTGTTTAATAGTGAGAATTATCACACTGACCTGGCACTATAGAGCAAACGTGAAACCAGAATGGCATTCAGGTTGGTACCGTGCCATTTTAAAGATTTGAAATCATAAAATGCTAATCAGAATGCCAGTCAGTGAACCAGCCTGTCACATAGTCTAACTGCTGGTGTTTCTGTGCTGTCATGTGACCACACACCTAAGGCATGACCTCGCTGTGCATACTGTAGGAATGGGGGCTGAATGTTGTGTGAATGAAGGCAGTATTTTCTGTTAATGTGCTGATCCTAGATCAGAAGCTGAGGGTAACTTCAGAGCTGAAGGCGCATTCACAGTTCATGTTCTATTTAGTCAACACTGCATTGTTTCAAGCAAGCATAGCTGAGAAAGAAAAGAGTTTGCAGTAAGAAGATCGAGAAATCTTTGTGAGCCCTCGTGGCAGCATGACACGCGTCTATGAGTACAAAGCGCTTGGACAGTCATTGTCTTTCACAGAGAACCTATGACCTTATTCTGTAATGGTTAAAAAAATCAGGTTAAGTATTGGTCCTACCAATATGATTTTGAAAAAACATCGATATAAAGAAAGCAATCTCAGCAGTGCACACTCACTCTCGCTAGTTTTCTTTCTCATCCTCTCAGAGAAGTAGTGGTTGTTGTTCATGGTGATGTAGTGTAGTGTTAGCAGTGTTTCCTCCTTAGAACATGGTGCATCTCTTCCCCCTCTTCTTCACGGGTGGAGGGCAGAGCACAGCACGGATGGCCTCGTCAAACACCGTCTTCAGGCCTCGCTGGGTCAGCGCAGAGCACTCCAAGTACTTCACGGCTCCTGAGGACCAGGACATGATGGGAAAACTCCTTTAAATGTGATACATTACCCAGCAGAGCACCTAGCGTTTCAGCACACACCTCACGCCCCACCTCGTGACAAAACTGTCCATGCAAATGCAAGCTCAGCCAAATACGGAGGAGAGTATGAATAAACCAGGGCTCTCAAACTGACGTGAGCTGTGGGCCGCCGCTGGCGCCCTCGTCTCATTGGACGGCCACATTAGTGTTCAAGTCGTACAAAACAAACATGAAAACATCCACAAATACTTCTGAAAGTTACGTTTTTGTTTTTTTTACTTCAAATATCGTATAAGAAGACAAACTGCAGACGTGAACACAGTTTTTAGCTGAAGCTTTTCACTGAACGACCAAATCAACACACTGGTCCTGTGTTTGTGTCCAGACTCGTGGCAGCACTGCTGCTGCCAGTTTGTTCCTATTGAACTAAATCAAAGTGCAGACATAAGTGTGACTTGAGTTTGTGAGTCTGTCACTGAGCTAACACAGCCGATCCCTCAGCATGTTTGGACTCTCTGCTCATGTTGGCTTCATATTCAATCATTTAAGAACTGATTTTAACACTGCACTCAACAACAACCAAATCCTGCCTAACAAAGACGTCGCTTCACGGGACAAACTGCATTAGATTTCTTCATGTCAAAGCAGGGGTGACGTGGGCCGCATGTGGGCCCCGGGCCGCGAGTTTGAGACCCCTGAGATCACGGCACATCGTTTTCAGACCCCCGCGGTCAGCGATCAACCTAAAATGTGGGCGCACTGAGCTGAATAAACGACAAACAGAAAACTGATTAAACAGAAGTGTGAGATGGT
>VOQK01015008.1:7075-18297 GCA_015052645.1 Benitochromis conjunctus
GCGGAGTATTTTTGAATTGAAGTTGGAACCTGCAATTTTTCTTTATTAAAGCAGTAAGAGAGATGCTGTGGACGAAAACAGAACCATGGTACCTCTGGACTCTGCTCATCAAACAACATTAAACACATTGTTTAATGACATTTTTTTTAAAGTTACAAGTCGTGCTTTAAAAGATTTGAAACGATGTAACAAGTACCCGTCGTCCTTATGCTAAACTAACATCATTATCCTCTATCTCTAACTTTTCATGATTGTTGTATGGACAGGTATGAAGGGACTTGAAGCGGGATCAGTCTTGTCATCGAGCTGCCAGAGAGAAGGCAGATGGGTCTGTCTCCCAAAATGTCAAACACAGATCATTTGTGAAGAGGTGTTGGCTGGCTGTGCTTCAGGGGATAGAAGAGATCATCTACTAATCAGGAGCTTGGTGGTTTGATCGCTGGCTTCTTGGCATGAGACTGAACATCGAGTTGCTCCGATATAACCATCGGAGTGTGACTGCTAGGTTAAAAACACACAGAAACAAGCACTTGTATGAACGTGTGTAAACGGGTAATTGAGGCTTGTTGTGAGAAGTGGTTTGGGTGATCAAATTAAGTAGAAAAGTGCAACACAAATACCAGTCCATTTACATTCAGAGTAACGCATGTAGCAGTGGGTATGTGCTACCTTACCTTACTTAACCTGTTTCCTGTTTTCATTCTGCTGAATGAAAATTCTGAACAAAAGTTTCAGTAAATGAAACCTCACATTCAATCACTGCCCTGGTGATTTTCCTTTTGGAGACGGGCCAGAATTTTTTATACCGCCTGGCATATATAGACTTTAATTTGATCACAAATGAAACATGATTAACAAATGAAGAAGTCAGAAGTGCATCTCACAATGCAGTGCAATCTTCGTAGTTCAAACATCATTTGAAATACTTCTTAAAGTTCCAGATTTAAGGTTGCAGGATTTTCCTGACCGTTCTTTACTCTTCATCTTTTACTCAAGTGAAAATCTAAAAGCTCCATTCATCACCTACTCAGCTGACGCTGTGTGCAGCTGTTTGACAGTGTGGTGTACAGTGACTGTAACAGTCAACCCTGATGCGTAGATGTACAATATGAGTGCACACGCTGAGGGGAAATTAGGTGTGACTGTCTGAGAGAGTGAGAGATGTGGACAAAGGTTTAGAAGTATGAAATGGCAGCTACTGCTGTGGGATTTAATAAGAGCCTCATTAATATGTTAAACACATCTCACGCACACACGCACGCACACACACACACACACACTGGTGAGCCCACGCACTGAAGAGCGCAGTGGGACACCTCTCTCACTCGCTCGCTCTCTCTAACAAAGACTGGCTCTACACAGCGGTCATGTGACAGTTGTTCCCATTGTTCGCTTCTGGCCAGGGGTGGTTTTCCATGTGTGTGTGTGCGTGTGTGTGCGTGTGTGTGCGTGTGTGTGTGTAAGCATGTTAAAGCAGGAAGACACTTTAAGCCAGCTAGAGGAAATCCCTCATTCCCAAGCATGTTGATGTTTGCGCTCGTCCTCCCGGTTGTGTATATGTACGTTTGTAATGACAGACCACCTCTGCAGCATCTGACGCTTAATGTTTAAACCCTACTTTATTTTTGAATCATTTTATCGAGTGCGTTTTTTAATCTAGACGCTCTGTTTGTGTTTTGTAAACCGTCTGTTCATGGTAGCAAAGGACTAAAGGAGATTCGCGGAACTCTCTTAAAGACTCCTGATGTTCCCCAAAACAGCCAATATTTTAAAACCACTACTTGAGTGGATTAGCCAAAGAGCTTTCTGCCTCCTGGCTGATGTGCTGGGTTGGCTGGAGAGATGCTGAGAGAGCTTACCATCAAAACATTTGACTAAATTGAATTGAACCGAATGCAAAAGTAGTGTCCTCCAGACGGAAAGCCAGCTCAAGAGATACTCTGTGAAAAGGAGGAAGGCACATTTGTTTTATTGATAGTAATCCTTTATAATGAGCTGCTGTCTTCTAAATGTTTATACGGCCATTTCCTCTTCCTGTTAATCTACACTTCTTTCCCATCCAAGGCCTTGTGCACAAATGTTATTGTTCCAAACCCAAGGCCTTCACTAGTGTTGGTGACAAACCAAATCTCACTTGAGGATGTTTTGTCTGGTACATGGCTAAAGAATAAAACTTCTTAGTGGCTGGTAGACCTTTGTGAACGTGTGAAACTGTGTGAATTTCCACTTCAACCATTTATTTTGGAATTGTCTAGCTACTCAATCTTACTGGGTTGCGGTAATAACAAAATTAAACTTGTACTTAGCTTAGCACTACCATATACTGTATTTAGGTAAGATGGCAACTGAATTAAATACCAGACATAAATACCTTCATAAAATATTCCTCATAACCAGTTTAAAGACAATAACAAAGTGATTGTTTGTATGAATGCACATGATTGTTTTTCTGTTTAACATCAACTGGCATCAATTTTCAAAAAATTGTAGCAATAATGACTCAGAATTCTTGATATTTTTTTGTTGATACTGCTATCTTCTGTGCTGATTACATTGTCACTTGTGCTTCTGAGGGTTTATGCTATGAGCGCTAGCATTAACCATCCCGATACTGATTTTAAGAATTCCAGTGTTTAACGTGCGCACATCTTGATACACGTACATGAGAAGAAAGCACTAGCAGGTGTCACTCAAACCTAATGTGAAGTTAAAGCTTGCTGGTGTAAAACACATTCTTTGGCATGGGATGTCTTTTAAAATGATTTTTCCTTTCATTCTGTGGTCTCTAACCCTCTATACCGTATACTGTCCATACATGGGAAATAATAGACTTGGTGTAGGAAGCACTTGCACTCATTTGTGTGTGTTTTATGCAGAGTTATGACTACTGGTTGAACAGCTGTGGAGAAGAGAGGGTGAACCAGGGAGGAAGATAAAAGAGGGGGGAAAAATAGACAATTCCATTATTATAAGAAGTAAAAGGATAGAGAAAAGAGAAGGACGAGTCTGGGAGCTGCCATGATGGACAGGCAGGGAGGGAGGGCATGTCTGTGTGGAGGAGGGCGTGAGACTACAAGAGAAAGGAGAAAGATGGATGAGTAGGGACCAGTGAAAGAAGACTGAAATAATGCAGAAAAAATAAATAGTAGGAAAAGAGTAGACAAAAGGTGTACAGGACAAGAGTGGATGAAGTTTCTTTGGCATGTCCTGTAGCTCTTAGAATTAATCATTTATTTATTAGTTAAACTGACCCAGTATTCCTGAGTAAGTGCTAAGTGTTTGTGTTTTCAGTCAATTCTCCTCTGCAGGAGTGTGTGCGTGTGCGTGTGCGTGTGTGTGTCTGGCAGATGGTCAGGGCCACACACACACAAATACACATACAGCTGACCGTCCCCGAGGGTCGTATAATAGGTTCTCCTTGTAGTCGTTCTGCCCTTCAGAGGAATCCACACTCTCTCTGACCCGGCATGCCTTAGTAGGACTTTTACTGTGTACACTGAAGAGTCCTGAACCAGCCAGCTGTTCCTTTCTCTAAACCAGTATTTGCATTTTTATTGATATTCATGATTACAAGCTGGTGGCTCAGTGACCCCCTGCTAGAGTTAACTTTTAGCATTTAATTCCAGTTTAAGGCGGTCCTGGTGTATTTAGGAGTGACCAAACTCCAAGAATCTACTGAAAAGTTGAGTCCTCTTCTTTGTAGCAAAGTTGTCGCCTTCTCCTTTGAGCTGGTGCTAACTATAGTGTTTGCCATGTAACATGACAGCAAACAGCAGCCGTAGGTGAGAAACGAGTATTTTTGCCAAAAGACCAAAAAAAGTGCTACCGAAGACAAATCTTGGAGACTTCACACGGGGTATCAATCATCTCAGTTGGTTTTTGCGCATGTCATTGAGCATACTTTAACGCAGCCATGGATGCGGGGAAATTGACTTCTGTGGCTCAAGCAAAATTCCCAAGCTGTTAGTATTTGTTGCTGTTTGTTGCGGATCATCTTTTTTTGTTATTATCATGCACATGTAAAAGTGGTGCAGCAGGATTTTTCTGCAGCTACTGCAGGTCAGTTGAACACCGGTCAGTGTGATTATTTTCCTTCAGCTGACTCACTCTTCACACTCAGTGAACAAGAAATTTTGAAATAAGAAGTTTAAGAGGCTGAATGAAATCTAAATTAATCTTTAAGTGGAATAATTGATTTAAGTTAACATATTAGGCTCTAACTATTCCCACATTTAATAGTTTCTGCTTGCACCCTTTAAAATTGTTCGCTTTTCAACAATGTCTCTTCATCAGGGCTAACAGCATCTAGCCAGACTGCTACAATCCCAGACCCCGCAATTAGCAGCGTGCGTTCTGATCATAATCAGGCCGTTTAACAATAGCAAACACCGGATCAGTTTTTCAGATCACATTCTTAGGTTTGAGATTAGAGAGAGGGTCAGTTGAATCCAGTCTGCTACCGTGTTATTTTAGTTTGTAAAGTATGACTAACTGCTGCGCTGTGAGTGATTCAGAGCGGATAAAGCTGTTCTGTTCACTCATCATCACACAGCAGGGGAATTTCTCTGTCCTGTGTTTTAGATCCCTGTCATCCTATTGGTCATGTTCATCATGCTGTATTTATAACTGTCTGTCTGCTCATTACACAAGATCTAGCTAATGAGCGAAAATAAAGTTGGGTGCAGTGCTGCTCTGTCTTTTTTCTTTTGTTTCAAAGATCTGGAGTATGAATCTGGTTTTAGGGAGATTACTGGAATATAAAGTATTTTAAGAATGCAGTAGTGTTATACTGATACTCGTTGCTAAAAATATCACGTAACACTGAGGCACACAGGGTCAGACCTCTGTTCTGTTCTCATATCCACTAACAGAGGGCTGAAGTCAGCCTTCAGTCTGGTTTGGAGGGGAAAAAAACTTTGCTTCGATCCAAGTATTGTATAAAAATTGGCTCGGGTGAAATTCTCAAACACATCTTCTTTACTTTAATCTTCCCCTCGTCAGTGGAAGTATTCCATTGTTATCCATTTGCTAACTTGTCTGGATTTTATTGGCTTAATCGTCAGACACAGTATAGCTACAGATTTTGTTTCAGAGTGTGCACATGAATTTCTTTTAAGAGGAAAAGATCCATTAAAGAGAGATGGGGTGTTATTAAGAGGTCAGACTAACTTGCTGCTTCTACTAAACATTAGTGAAAGTGCAAGTGAGTATTTCTGTATGTATGATCACTTGAAGATGAGAACGATGGTTTTGTGTCTGCAATAAGGAGAGACAACTACTTTGTACTGGCTGTGTGTGTCATTTAATCTCAGTCGGTGCTTCGTGTCAGCCGCATTTATGTGTTGATATTGTATGATTTTACAGAATATTATACCTGACCCTTCTGCCATTGTTACGCAACTGTGTAGCTCAGATTACTGTTGGTTATAAAACACCTGAAGACAGCTAATCTGTTAGATTCATTCACTTAGTTTCCTTTATATTTGCAGGAACTCAGTAAAGTTATTAATCTGTAGTAAGAAATCCAAAGTCATGATGTATGTTATTACTGTTTGACAGTAAATGTCTGTATGCTTTTTCTGTCTCCAGAGTTGAGGATGATGGCAGAGGGGCGTTTTGCCAGTCTGCCCAGGTCTCTTCAAGCACGCCACACCCTGGGAGGAGGCACCGCCCACTCTGGAGTACCCAGCAGCCCTCTTGGTGCCCCAAGCAATAATACCTGCTCCTCCAGGAGGCACCAGGCCTCTCTCACATCCTCCATGGATCTTCTCAGCTCCAGACCTGGGTAAGCTGGGTAACCATCAGAAGTTCAGTGCTGTTGAGTCATTTATTACAAATCAGCAATAGTAAAATTTCCCATTGTGAGTAACTGTTTGCTTTTTGCCCTGCAGTCTCCGTCCAGGCCAGTGTGGCAGCCTATCAGAAAAGCCAGCTGCTGCCTACCAGCCAATCTCTATTCATGGGACTCTGCCTCGGCGCAAGAGAGGTGGGGTCGACCTCGCCACACATGGAAACTACAGCTGGGACCCCAAAGCCAATCACACAGAGCCTTTAATTTATGAAAATGCCTTACTGGCTACTGAGTACCCTCATCAGTCTATGACCTCTTCACTGGTCCAAAATATCACTGATGACTTCCATGGTTACAGGTAAACGTGCTCACAAACATGGATAATGCTTTTGCATGTTAATAGTTTCATTTTCATTTTGTGGTTTGTTCTTGCACATTCTGGACAAATGATAGTCTTCATCATAAGTACGACTGTATGAACTGTTGCTTATGTTTATCTCCGTTGGATGGTCGTGTAGGGAAACCATCTTTCAGAATACTATCACGATAAAAGGTGATTGCAGGGGTGTGTTGAAGCTTGGCACTGTTTATTGATCAGAGACTGTTGGTGCTCTCTCAAGAAAAAAACTGCTCCTCTTCATCAGACTGGAGAGTGAGACAGTTTGGAGTTGGATGGAGAAAGGCGAGGTTGTGTAGAGACCCCTGAGGGGGTGTAGCAATTAGCTCGACTTCAGAGGGAGCACACACACACAAACCCACACACATCTCATCCCTCATCATGTCCTCCACCTTTCTATCTCTAGTGTAGAGTTACAACAGACTGTATCTGATGTAGTCAGCTTTGTGTATGCATGTGATGTGCGTCTGTGGGCGCATTCGTGTTGCCCCCAGCAGTTGGGTTACCTTTGTTGGTCAGGGTGTGGCGGGGTAGATCAGAGACTACTGTGAAGTCTTTGTCTCTACATTTTATCTGCCTCCATGCTGGATAGATTTCATAGACTGCTGACATACAGTGGGACAATCTGTCCAGGTCAAATTCAGCCTGTGCAGGTGGTAAAATAATGAGTAGCACATTATTCGTCCTGGTTCTTTTTTGCATATTCTTTCATAGGGTTAGGTTAGTGCAACTTCCTTTTTTGTTCTTTTAAACAGCTAGCATAAAAATAATTAGTCTAGTTTTCACACCATTTATCACTCATGCATAAATGTGCCTTTGGACTGATTCTGACGTCATCAAAATTCAGCCACTATTTGGTGATAAAGTTCATCAAGAAAGCATCTTTCTAAAGTTTTGGCATGTTGGTTCTCATCCGTCAGCTAACATTAGCCTTACTTCAAGTTAAGACTGTCAGAATCAGACAAAAGTCACTGTTGATTATTCCCTTCAGATTACCTGCGCAGGTTTGAACCATTCAGATATTGAGTCCAAATATTGAGACTACAGATAATTAAACTTACCTTTTAAAAGATCTAAATACTCAGGAAACAAATAAAATAATTAGGTATGCCCTGAGCATGCTGTTGTGTAGAAAAACATGAAAACACAATCTTATCTTTTGCTCAACATGAAACTGGAGATAATCAAACCACCAGGGACCTGCTGTGCACAATGGCTTGATAACCTAGTGTTTTCAGTGATGAGTCAGCGCTGTTGAGATTTTAAACTTTATCCATCTACTGACTCGAATGCAGAGTATTTCTAAATAAGGCTCAGATAGTAGTATTTGTCTCTCTTGTGAGGCCAAAACTCACACCCCCACTGGGGCGAGGCACCTTGAGGAGACTGTTGTTGTGATTTGGCGCTATACAAATAAAACTGAACTGACTCACTTCAGGTGAAAACACAGTTTTCATTCTGAGCTACTTTAAATTTTTTTTTTAAAGTATCTAATTTGATTGTTTGCTGTTAACTTCAGTTCAAGCTGACAACAAAGAATGTCAATTTTACCAATTGCTTTGCAATTTGTTTAATTTCAGTTTTAAGTAGAGTTCCTTCGAGAGAGTCAGACAAGTAGCGCTGAAATAGAGTTCAGTTAGTGAAAATACTGGTCTGAGACTGTGTCCTGAGCAAAAATTATTGCAACACTATGTAATAAACTTCGGATCTTGATGCCTTTGAAATGGAAGCTTCAAAGATGGGGACCAGGTTTGCAACCACGCAGTCAGTTGCTGTCGTCAGATTGATTACAGTCTGTTGGCCAGCTGCAAGTCTGCATTTATAAATTAGACGGCAATAATTTGCAAACACTCTCCAATCTGTCTGAGTGTGATTGCAGTCAGTCAAAGTTGGTCCACCATTGTTGTAGCCGTGTGCTTTCTGGTCAGTTGCTTTCAAACTTCAAACAGTTGACAGCAGAGATTTCTATAAAATGATGAGTGTGTCTTTATGGAATGTAACCACTGACTGTCCATTGTTGGCCTATGACCCCTAACCTTATGTCACACTATCTTCCCATTGGTCCATGTGTCTTTGTGTTGACCTCTGAGGGCAGCTCTAGGACCACCAGGAAAGGAGGGGGAGGAGCAAACTGAGCAGAGAGAGTTCAGAGTTGGAGGGAGTAGACACAGACAATAACAGACTGTTGACATATGAACCTTTTCCTTTTATCTATACAGTGTAAATGAAATTCTGAATTCCCCATCTGCTAACAAGTACTTTATGTAAGGTTTATTTACATAGTGCTTTCCAAGAGCAAAGGTCACAAAGTGCTTTGCTATATAAAATAAGATGCAACAAATTGTATAAATGGATAAAACTAAACAAAAGCAAGCATGCACAGGTGGATCTTAAACTTGTTTTTAAAGGTAGCAACAGTGTTCACAGATCTCAAGTCCAAGGAAAGCAAATTCTACACAAACCGATATCAAACACTTCTTTAGAACAATAGTTTAGTGTAATTTCAAACATTATGCTGCCATGGATGTTATAAAATTTATACCAGGATACGGATCTTCATTGATCATCAAGAACAAAATGGGCTTCCTTTTTCCAAATGGGAAGCTCTCAATATTGTAGTTTTTTTTCTTTAGTTTTGTGAAAGCTGAATCATTACAAAAGGTTCACTGAAAATGTCCTTTTGTAGGCTAAACTTAACAGATTGTCCTGGAAAAGGGATGATTCAGAATAAAACAGCTGTGCAGATGACATTAAGCCATGTACTTTACCTGTTTGTACTAATATGAAAAGATGCCAGGTGTCAGAGCTGTTTGTATTATAATTTATCCATTTATTTAAAATTTTTGTCACTTTAATTCATTTCTGCTTTGCATTGTAGGACAGTTGTCTACCAACATCGTCAGGCAGTGTGTTTTGCAGCATGTTGTATGAAACTAATGCATTTTGGGAATTGATTACATTAATGCCATTTCTTTTAGAATAACTGTTCAGCCTGTGCTGTGAAAACTATAATGCATAGAAATCAGCTAAAAACAGTAAATTCAGACTTTTCACAGAATCTTTCTAATGGAAACACACTGACCTCTGTAGGCTGCCTGCAGACTCTGCATGCTGCCATCAACTTTTTCCATTTCTCCCTATCCTTGTCTCTCTGCCTCTCTCTCTCTCTGTCTCTGCCTTAGCCTCCCTTCGACACACTCTCTCTCCCACACACACAAATATAGTGTAGTTCCTAACTAAAGCCAGTTGTGGTCATGCTGAGTATTGTGCGGTGAAGCGCAAAGAACAACAGTAGCCAGAAAAAGATTGTGGCGAGTGCTGCCTCGCAGTGGTCAGCTCGTGTCCGCTGGAATGCTTCGCTATCTCACATCCACCAGGCTCTGTTTAAATTCTTTTAACGCTGTAGTCAGTATGAGTAAACATTGCTAACCTAACAACAAGGAGCGACACTGAATCTCTGTTTGCTCCGGGGCTATCACTCTGTTTGTGAGCCTGACCTTTGACCTGCCCAAGGGGAATTTTCAAAAAAGGGAATTTCCCTCCCTCAATTGTGGCACTTTTAACCCGGGAGGATGTAGATGGGTGTTGTCTGTCTGTATTGAACCCACCTAATCCTGGAGATCCAGGCCGAGGTTACAAGGGGCGAGTGGTTGGAGTGGTAAAAAACTTGGGTCCCATCAAAGGTCCAGCCAACCACTGACCTCAGAAAAGCAACACACATGGATACAGAAAATGTTCAGTGAGTTTCTGATTTTCGTTTATATTTTAGACCGCAGAAATTCCTCTACTGCTTCCATGTCCTTCATCTTCAGTGGTGAATATCGAGCACTAATCAGTGTATGCCAAACATAATGCGTTACCTGCAGCAGATGCTTTTATAGCGTAGGACAGAGGTTATAAGACCATGGCCCTGCAGCCGCTCACAGCTCTTTTCCCATTGGTAGAAGCTTCCTATTGCTTTGATATAGAGGATCACCAGGAGTTCACATTTTAAATTTTGTCAGCACAGCAGTGCAGTGGAAGGTCCTGGGTTCTCTGGATATTAATAGCTTCCTCCCACAGTCCAAAGACATGTGTGTTAGATTAACTGGTGACTTTTAAATTGAATTTAGGTGCAAATGTGAGCATAAATGTTTATGTCTCTATTTGATAAGTGAAAGTATAGGTGGATGGGTGGGTGGAATAAAAAAAAAAAAAAGCTATATCTGTCTCTTGGTGCTTCATCCTATAATTTTGGAATAGCGGTGGAGAGCATGGAAGCGTACACATAAACATCTAGTTTTCACTCCTGATAGCTGTACATTTTAAATTAAAGGAAAATTGAGAATTTAACAGTAGATAAACAGATTTGTTTGCTGTTACTTCTAATACTTAGCTTGTCCTGTCTTACTTCTGTGATTGATCTGCAGTGTAAAAATAACCCCCCAAAATGTGAAAAGACATTTCAGGAACAAGCACGCAGCATTTGCTGAAAAGCATCAGTATGGGAATGAATGAGAGCGAGCAATTTTGGAAATGCTGCGGAAAGTAGAGTAGATCAAACGTAGCCTAAGAACTTGTTCGCATCTTCACACTCGACGCCGCTGCTAGTTTTGTGGCAGCTTTGGATTTAGTGAGGCATGTGAGCTGTTCAGACGGTGAGTTCCTGAAAGAGGAAATATCAGAGCGCCCCTTCTCAGACTTAAAAACACTTTCACAAAATTAAGCACTCTAAGTGACCTGCATACATTTATAGATCTGTTTCAAAATAGGACCACACGTGCTAATGAATGTTATTTTTATCCGTTTTGCAATTTTTCTGTTTTGTTGGTAATACTTCTGTAATTTAACAAATGCAACACACGCATGGTATTATTGTAATGAATGACTGTTTAGCTCTGCTATCACGGAATACTTTCTTATGTGTGTTAATTGTGGTAGAGAAAACTGACACAGAAGCTTCAGCTCCTTCAGGAGTGGCTCCATAGTGCAGGGGTTTACACAAGTGAAGGATGCGCAGTTTGATTTTAGACACAAATCCCTTTCAGGTGGCAT
>VOQK01015015.1:9117-21559 GCA_015052645.1 Benitochromis conjunctus
CTACCCTCACCTGTGGTCAAGAGCTGTGCGTAGTGACTGAACTATCTCTTGGCTGGCCTGGGAACGCCTTGGTGTTCCCCCGGACAAGCTGGAGGAGGTGGCTGGGGAGAGGGAGGTCTGGGCTTCCCTACTTAGGCTGCTGCCCCCGTGACCCAGCCCCAGATAAGCGAAAGAAGATGGATGGATGGATGGATGGATGGATGGATGGATGGATGGACCCCAACTTCCCCCATGTTGCAAGAGAAATTGTTCCAGATATTGAAAGTTAAGGACTCCACCGATAGAGGCCTACGTTAGGTGTTCCCACTTCATCCTCACCAGTTTGTTTTTACCAGGTCTGTCAGGCAAATAATTTCTTCCCGTCTTCCTCCCCACACCCCCAACCGACGGATGGCTGCCCCTCCCTGAGCTTGTTCGATCAGAGGTTTCTTCCTGTTAAAAGGGAGTTTTTCCTTCCCCCTGTTGCCAAAGTGCATGCTCACAGGGCACCTTCTGATTCTAAATAGAATAGAATAGAACTGAAATAACTGACAGTACTGCTCCTCTCTTCTAAACCTCCTCAGATCAGATGATACAACAAAGAGCCAAAATGCTTTGGTACCATGTACACCTATGAACCACCTCACTCACAGAGAGGTCACATAATATGTACAAATACATTCAAAGTCCTGCTGACTGTAACAAAAAAGAAGAAAACTTGTGTGCATGAAGAAGCAGATTGCTTTTTCATGTCTATTTGACATTTTGCCCTTAGACTGGGCCGGGCTATTTGCGCATCAGCGCAATCTAACATTGTATCGACTTTGTACTGGAGAGCTGGCAGGTTAAAGACTGTTTAACAGTCAGGCGATATCTCAAAAAAGGTGAAAACAGCTATAGACTCATTCACAGACTTGCTCACACATAACGCTGAAGAGGCTGCAGCAGACACGAGCATGCTGATGTGTTCTCTGCACCAGAGTGGCTGGGAGATGGACAGATGGATGAGTGCTCTTTCACTGCCCCTTGTGTTTCTGTTAGTGTGTGTGTGTGTGTGTGTGTGTGTGTGTGTGTGTGTGTGTGTGTGTGTGTATATACCCATGCCTAGTAAAACACTGACTGGGTGTTGGTGCCAAAGTGGGCATCTGGTCTGTGGACTATCACAAGAGAAATAGAGAGAACAGAACATACACTTTACTCTCTCGCTAAAGTTGTAAATGGTGCTGATCCCACCACAGATACTGCTCTGGTTGTTGGGCAACACTACGTTACAATAATTAAATGCACATTTGCACAAAAGGAAAAGAAGATAAGATGCTTTAAGACTAAAACGTTATATTTTCAGTATGCAAACCGACACACAGAGAGGCCAGGAAAAAGGTCAAATACAGTTTGTTCCTCACTGCCTTCATTTGCTGTAGTGGACGGGTATTAACTTCTTTGTGGGGACCAAAAATTGGAAGTTTAATATACTTGTGGGGACCGACAGCCCCCAGTTTGAAGGCATTTTTGAGACTCAAAATGTGGTTTTAGTGTCAGGGTTACAATTAGGTTATGGTTAGGTTTAGGGAAAGGGTCAGGGTTAGCCATTCAGTTTTGATGGTTAGGGTTAGGGTAAGCAGCTAGGAAGAGCATTATGTCAATGAGATGTCCCCACCAGGATATAAACACACACGTGTGTGTGTGTGTGTGTGTGTGTGTGTGTGTGTGTGTGTGTGTGTGTGTGTGTGTGTGGTATACTTCCAGGTTGTGTAAGGGTCAAACTGTCTCTGGGGCCTGCTGTGCCACAGGTGCTAGAAGCCATCACCGGCCACTCGACACCATCTACCACCCTCCTGTAAACTTTGAAATGTCGTGCTGCGTCTGCCTTCTACTTTTCATCGAGGGTTTTGTGAGGAACAGCAGCTTTACTGTCACCAGCCAAGTTTAGCTGGCAGTGTCATCCTTTATACTGTGTGACTGATAATAAAACAGATCTGAAATCAGCAGAAGCAGCCCTCGGAGGCAGCTGATGAGGCAGTACTCTGAAGGGAAAGTTTGGATTATTACCAAACTTTTTCCTGTTAACGGCTCTCCCTTTCCTGTGAAAATGTTCCCATAAATGTCACTTTCTTTGCAGCTTTATGGGGGCAACTAAAAACTACACACACACCAAGACCAGGAGTTCAACTCCAAACCTGGCACTGCCTCTGAAATGTTTCATTGCCAGGGCAGCAATGATCCCCTGAAGATGATTCAGGCACTTCACAGTTTTATTTACATTCATTTGTCCCACATTTATCCTCTGATCATTATTTGTCAAGGTCCCTGCTATATTCGTTATCTAGTTTCTCCTGATTTCTCAGTAACCCGTCTCTTGCTCAGTGCTATCACATCTTTAACAGTAATGGTTGTTTGTATTTTGATTACATCCTGTTTTACTTGAAAGATCAGGATGATGATGATGTGTCTTATTTTGGTTTTACTTCATGCTTTTGTTTTTTTCCCTCCTTTTACCTGCACTGGACATGTGTTTTATGCGTTTGTGCTTTATTGTGGATTCCTTTTGTGTGTAAGTCCTTGACTTTGTGAAGTTTTTGGTTCTTTGTTCAACCATGAAAAAGGTTTGCTTTCTCTTCATTTTGCTGCTTCATCATCTTGCATTTGGCAAGTTGCATTTGGCTCTTCAGGATTCCCATTAACACAGCTGTCAAGGACCTGGGATGGCTGATTTTTTTCTAAAGTTACACATTGTTTTATTTCTATTTATTAATAACAACATTTTCTATTATCTATCAATCAATCTATCTAAATATATATGTTATATATAAGTGAAATGAATGAGGCCAAGAAATAGTGAGTTAGTAGTGAGAAAGATGGCCACAACTGATAGTGTGCACGGTGAATACCTCAGGCAGCAGACATCTGAGAAAGAAGAGGAGCAAGGAGAGAAACCATCATGGAAGGACAGGCCCCTGCAGCATGTACCACCGACAGATAGAAGAAGTCCGACCAGTGGATGACAGAAAAACAGCACAGAGGCACTAATGAGGGCAGTACAAGAACAACTCTCAACACAAGATCCACAGAGGCTGGATCCACACCAGACAAGATGCGTAAAGATGCCCCTGAGACAATCCAGCAGCAGGCAGGGCATACATGCAGCGCCATAAGCAAGTGGCTGGCACAGTTTACAAGAACATCTGTGCCGAGTATGGCCTATAAGTCTCGAGGTCTAAGTGGGACACATCTGTGTTAATCCTCCAATAGGATCCAGGACCCCACGACCCTCAGCTGGTCAAGAAGACCGATTGTCATCTGTTTGAGCTTCACTGTTCAAATCTCTTTGTTAGCACCAGATTTTAACATGCGACCGTGTTTATTGTCACATAAGACAAACAGAAGGAGTAGAAAAATAAAAGTAAAGAATATTTCTTCGTTTCTCTGCATGCATTGCCTCACTTTTCACACTTATAAATCCATCCAGTGAGCCGGAGTAGATCCTGACTCCCTCTTGGACACACCTGATATATAACATCGTTTTAGCTGCACTGTGAGTGATGTGACCACCAGATGGTGCTCTGCCCTCAGTGATTACATTTAATGCGGGCTCCGGCCTCTTTCCACAGTTCAAAGAGGTAAATGTCGGGTTAATCTGTGATTCCTATTCAAAAATGAAAAATAAATAAGAAAACTAAAATGCAAACAAATAACATCGAGTGTATTGTAATTTGTAATATGTTAAAAACTTTTACACTTAAACCTTAAAAATAGCAATAAGAAAACAAGCAATGATGCAATCGTGTTTATTTCTTTAAAAACAAATCACATGAAGAAAATAGAAGAGCTACAGGTGGTAATGCACAGAAACTCCTACAGTGCCTCACGACGTACAGGAGAAATCAGGGATATAGCTGCTATGTTTGTGAGGTCATGACAGATTTGGACCCCATGTCACCTGTTTGCTGCTCGATCAGTGTTACATCAAAGCTCTAGAGCACCTACTTTTACAACTTTTAGGACAAAGTTGGAAAGCTTTACTGAAACATTGTTGCCTTTTGTATCTAATTATGCTTTTTCTTATTTTCTCACCCAGCAAAACTGTCAGAAATCATGAGACCCAGTGGCTGACTCAGTGGTTTTAGCATGTACAGGACCTGCTAGCTGCTAGAAGGAGATCTGCTAAGAGCAAACCTCAGGAGGTTTTGGGTCTCCAGGTCCTTGATGTTGTGTATTGCAAAAGAAAATAATTAAAAAATAAAATAAAATTAATGGACCAGATGACTATTTACAGGCAGAATTGGCACCCTGATAGGAAATGAAGACAAAGAAATTGTCTTTAAGAACATTTAGAGGGACTCCTTATATGCTGACTTAAGTGCAGGACATGGATTCACAGTGCTATGTTTTGGATTTTATTGCTCAGAGATTTGACAGCAGCACTGGAGGAAGTCTGAGGTTGAATAGGAAGGTTAGCTATGCTGACACAAGAAGAAGTGTGTGCTTGCAGAGGCAGAAAGCGTGGTAAATGAGGAGGTGAATAAGATCACAAATAGATGAAGAAGGAGAGGTGGTGATTTTTTTTTTTTTTTGACTTTCACAGGAGAGGAGATCTACTGACCCTGTACCCTGGAACAATTTTGGTGGACAGGCAGGAATATACCAACAAAATCATAAAAACATGAACTTGTTCAAGTTTGCAAGAAATAAATAAATACATTTAGGGCAGGAGGACTTAAGCTACAGACAACCAGAGGAGACCCACTGAAACATGCAGTATACAACGATTTTGACTGGAAAAAAGGAAGCGCACGACAGGGATCCATCACTGCATGGTATGGTAGACCTCAGTGCAGCTTTTAATACCGCTGACCACGATACTTTGCTTCAAGATTAAAACACACCTTTGGTATTAAAGCAAGTGCACTACAGTGATTTGAGTCCTATCTATCTGATAGTTTCCAGTTTGTTCATATAAATGGGGAGTCTTCCTCACACACAAAGGCTAGAGCTCCACAGTTTTCTGTGACCGGATCAATACGTTTAACATTATACATACTTCCCTTACGCACCATTATTAGGAAACACTGCACAATATTTTCATTGCTATAAAAGAGATGAGCTCATGTAAAAGAAAGAGTCAGGATTTATTCACCAAGTGCATTTCCACTGAAATGTGTTCTTCTTTTAAAACTTCCCTTTTTTAGTGCCTGTATAATATGTGGCTGTATAAGTTATTATTTCTAAACCTAAACTAATTTTTTATTACCCTGTAAATTAAATCCTATATTTAAAAAAGGACAAATATGTGTAACATTAAGTATGAGTCTATTGTAGCGCTGTGATGTTTTATAGATAGATCCCAATATGTGTGGCTGTAACTTCAGCCATCACAACAGTAAAGGCAAACAAATGTGCCCAGGTCCTGTTACACTCTCAGTTCTCCTGTCATTTTTAGGGGGGGTTTGGAGTCTAAAGCTCAGGACTAGACATTTGTGTGCATTCATCTATGCCAGCCACTTCAATAAGGCACCAGGTGAAAGATGATGTCTCTGGTGCACATATTATTTTCATTTGGTGCATATGACACACTTTATACAACTGGAGAACATAGAGAATCACTTACATAAATCATAAATAAAAACTGGAATGTTAGAAAAAAAACATTCATATTCATGTGTTTTGTTTCTTTCTCAAAGCCGCGTGGAGCCACCAGAGATGGTGACTACATGCAGCTCTGGAGCCCTAGGTTTCTGACCATTGTTCATACTGGATCAATGCAGCTGCAGTGGGTATCTGCATTAATGGTGTTCCCTGTGTCTGCACACAAAAGACACCGACATGACATTACACGTTGTTTCTGGGCACTGCATTGTGAAGCCTCACCATTAGAGCTTTGGCCACTTCCAAAGCAGAGGGTGAAATGATCACATAACCCAGGTGGTTGGCAGGTGGCATAAACGGTATACACGCAAAACGCAAACACGGGGACCAGCTGTTTAAAGGTTCCTAACAGACGAATCAAATATTACAACCTCGGTCATTAATAATGAACTGCGAACGTCTTGGATGGTCTGTGCCACACAGCAGGCTTTATCATTGTTGAGATAAAAAATTAAAATGTTTTCAGGACATACACCACTGTAGGAATGCTTCATAAGACAAACACTTTTTAATCTGTTAACCAAATACCCCAGGTCGCAGCGAGCATTTCTACAACATTTGCAAACGTCAGCTATCCATTCGAATGACATCTTTAAGAAAGCATTTTGATCTTTATCATTTCAAATATCGTCCATGTAAAAGTTTAAGTAAGACAATGTTTTGTGGAGGTATCAGATTAAAAATGATGATTATTATTATTTTGAATCCCTTCAGTGTTATGTGGTAATACGTTTTCGAGGTGTTACTCAGAGCAGAGATGTTAGAACGTTAAACTGAAGTAAAAATACCCATTTTAATAAAAGCGGGACATCCTTGTTTCTCAGATTCATTCATTTCAGATGTACTCTTTCCACTAGCTGTCATTTTAAGAATATATGTATTTGTGTTTTGATAATATATAATTTTAAGATTAACATTTAAGAGAAGACAAGTTCTTTTTCATTGGTTTCTGGATGGGCCTCTAACTGTACATAGACCCCTGGGAACATGCCCACTGGACAATCCACCCAGGCTCTGGCCCACAGGAAGTCTCCTAAGTAATAATGAGTTTGACCCCCCTGCTCCACTCCACAGACAGCCAATGGTCTTGCTGAGCTGCAGTGCTCAGCTGCAACCAGCAGAGTGCAGGATGCGCCACAGATTTGAGGAAACTGCTCACTGTCGTTAAAGTCTTCCCCGGTCATTCCAAGTCAGCTGAAGCCTTCAATCCCAAACTCATGTAAAAAACAAAAAAGTGAGGAGCATACTGTCCTGAGTCACCGAGCCGGTGACTGCAGTTTGCTCACGTGGCTCACGATCCTAATTTGAAGATACTTTAAATGTGCCTCTTCCTTATGGCTCCATTTCACAGGAGCTTAAACTTTGACCCCCGATAGCTTTCCCTGCTTGAGCAGTCAGTCTCGTGTTTTGGTCGAGTGGTCGCCATGGTGACCCATTCCCATGACAGCCACGTAATCGGAGCTGCCAGGCAGGTAGGACAGGTAACCGTGGCAAGCAATTCAGGGTAGCAGGTGTGTGTGAGAGAAGACAGAGCCAGAAGGGGAGATCAGACAAACAGAAAGAAGAAACGGAGACGAACAAAACCCGGAAACAGTCAACACTAATTCATGAATCTGTGAGATAATCAAAGGAATAAAGGTGGAGGACGAAAAGCAAACAAGGGCCATGGAGGCCACGGTGGACGAGGATGATGGGACGTTCACTAACATCTCTCTGGCAGACGATACAGGTAATGCACTTCCTCGGATTTAGCCCAAACCTTTATTTCTATGTGCACAAACAGCTTTAGCCTGCAGCCAATCGACCAGCTAGTAAACGTCGGTCTGCCAGCCACAGTTTTACACAGATAGTCGCCTCAAGACTAACACAGGAGCTACCCCCCACCACCCAAAGTGATTCCAGTGAAGTTGCTAAAACAAACAAACAGCGTATTGTTAAAAAACCTGCGCTTTTGGGGTATCAGGTGAGGTTATATTCTGATTCTGATTATTTTATTATTTTACCTGGAGCAAACGGTCAGAGACCGTTGCTTTTAGTGTTACAAGCATGTGACTGAATAAAGGGCAATAAGGTAGAAACAATACCTCGCAAAGCCACATTGTTTATGTGGGTGTGTGACATTACTGGCTGGGGTGTGGCTCCTGTCTACTTCTTGGATTGCACACTCTCCAGTTCTTACTAATCTTCACTATGCGTGCACATGAACCTCAAACTACAGTATAGTATTGTATTTAGAGTTGAAGCGCCTTGAGGCGACTGTTGTTGTGATTTATATAAATAAAATTGAATTGAAAAGTAAGTAGCTGGAGAAGCTTATGGAAGCAAAGAGAAAAGAGTAGACTCCACAGACTGTAAATAAAGATGGCTACGGTCACCATCAGAATCACCAACTGGTTTGTGAATTCCTGCTATGAAGCCTCGACTTACTCTGAAATGCCTGGAACACTTATCGTTTATGCACTAATTAAACTTTCAATTACAATGAATTCGAACAGCTATTGTGTTGTTAATGTATGTGTTATTATTAAGGTACCAACATCAGCGCTGGCTTAGAATTCAGCAACTCAGTTTAGCCTAATAGATGCTGCTCAGCTGCCTGTGTCGATCACAGACAATATGTAAGCTGTCTGTAGCTTCTGGTTATGGAATGCTTTGTAATCACAAGCCATTAGCCACTGAGTGTGTAATTTCGCAGTGAGATCCATCCCTTTCTTGTCACATTCAGTTCTGAAATACCAAGAATCTCAGGGCTTCCTAAATTTAATCTGTGGTCTGTGTGGTCTTTACCCACTTGCCATTCAAAGCAGATACACCCTCAACTATGCAAACTATAAACCGTAATAAGATTTAAGCACGAGAGTTATTTTTTCAGTCTCTCCTTTATAGCTTTCTTAACGGGGGAAACAAGCTTTAAAGACAAACCTGTTTTTTGCATCAGGCTATAAAAGTGCTTTTTAAAATTGTTTCCTCTCACAAATCCTCTCTGAAGACTCAGTTTCCTATTACCTAATAATCCTAGAATGCCACTCATAAAGACCCTGGAAACCACACACACACACACACACACCACAGAGCAGGAGGATGGAGACAGGGTAAACTGGCCTCAGATAACTGTTGGCTGAGGCAGCAGTGCCCCCACAGGGTTTGGGTTTGGCTAACAAGCAGCAGCATATGGAGCTCTCAGAGCGGGCAGAGAAGTGCAGAGGCCACAGGGGTGCGCCACAGACAGACATGCAGGCATGTAATAATGCTCACACAGGTCAGATAACGCTTCATTCATGCATTCACACAGAACCATGTAGATGTGTGTGTGTGTGTGTGTGTGTGTGTGTGTGGTGGATTTTTTTACCAGGGGCAAAAGCACGAGCATCTGTTAGGAAAGCTGTGTGTGTTTGTGTGTGCAGAGCTGACCTGTCTCATTATTAAGAAACAGGCTATAATTTAGCCCGATGGTGCGGCACGAGGCTCACCTAACCTAGCACTTATTGAATAGAGCTAAATGGCTAATATATATTACACCTGGTTCTACATATAAAACCCCACACTGTAGTTGAGTGAGTATTTTTATTCATTTATTTATTTTATTATATTTAGACTGGATGCTGGTTGGGTTGGTTAAGGGCACGCTGCTGGCTTCATGCCTGAAATCAAAATGGCGAGTGCCGTAAAGTGGATCAGTGGTCTTGTGGCAAACCCACTGCATAAAGGTATTTTGTGAGTCTAAAATCGAACTAATTCCAGCATTTTGTAAAAATGAAAATATGATAAAAACCCACGAAATTAACATTTCTGTGCCGTTACGAAACCGGAAGTCTAGAGAAGTTATCCGGCCGTGTGTAATGCGTGTGGTGTGTTGCTCCTCCTGTCGGTTGGTGTGGTAACACATACAGGACACAGCGATGTAGCTGACGTCGTCGTCATCCTCCTCCTCCTCGTCATCACCATCACAGCTGTGTGTGTTTGCAGGGTAACTCCGCTAATCGGAGAAGACTTTTTTTTTTGTTGCTTTAGGTGAGTTCAAACTCCTACATCTGCCGTGTTCCTAAATTCGAAATCCGGGACGTATTTGTGTCTGAAGTTCAAGCTAGCCAACAATTTGCTTGTAGCAGTTAGCTGCTCTTCGCCCGGTGACACGGTGTAAATATTATTTGTCGGCGAAAATTTTAATATCAGACAGATCTTTCTTCTTATGATGCGTTTAAACGTGTTTGGTGTTGAAAGTAGTTACGTTTCGCATTCGTTGGCTTGGTTGGGTACTGAGCTAGTTAGCTCACGGAGCTAATGTATCTACGCCCATTATCGGACACGTTTGTGCTGTTTTGCCTTGTGTTGTCGGGAAAAACCGCCTCCAACACCTTGTCCGATGTTTCGTCCGTGGCTCCGGGTGGATGTCGTTATGCACTAGGAGGTGGAGCTTTGTGTGTGTGTGTTTTTAAGCTAAATGTTGTGTTTTGGCGACCATTGAAGCTTACTCGTAGCTTCAGTGTTAGCATCGATCCGATTATTGGACAGCAGACAAGCGTACTAATGAGCGCCTTTATCCAAAGCAGCGTTTGGCTCCTAACACGCGTTTTATTGATGCGGTATGACCAGAGCACTCAGCCTGGGTGCGGTGTGTGCTCCCATCATGCTATCACATTAACGGTTTCCACATCCCAACAAGCCAAACAAAATTACACTATATGCACACAAACTACCAAAGTTAATGGGTTGATCAGTTAAAGCACTGATACAGTGTATTTAATTTCAATAAAAATGTCCGAAATTCCCTATAGTATATAATAACAGTACAATAATAGGAATAAATCAAAGCTGAAGTTTGCTTTTAAAGTCTTATGATTGTCTTTATAAAGCATTCCCCGTATTACAATAACTGTAACTGTTATTTCAGCTGCTGGCGTGTCTCATTATAATTTTAGGGATGAGCTGAGTATATACTCAGTGTGTAGGAAGGTTTAAAATGCTGTGCAGCCCACATAAAACGGGACATCTTGTCATCCTGATTCAGAAAGATCCTTTTTGAGTCACAGTTTGGTCTAAAAGTCCAGAAGTACTGTAACAGCTAAGGCACTTAATCTCTGCAGACTATCAGTAAATGAGGGAGCTCTTTACTATTATGTAATAAATAATGTAATAAGTTTATTAAGACAAAGGCAACTTGACAAGAGTGCAACCCAGCCACGAGCCAGTGCTCCTAGTGTTGGTCTAAACCTGGATAAATGGGGAGGATCGTGTCAGGAAGGACATCCCGCGTAAAACCATGGCCAAATCAACAAATCCAGCTTCCTGTGTTGTTGGACAACAGGGTGCTGGTGGATTCTGGGATACTACTGGCCAAAAACAAAGGAAGAGGAGGATGCTAGGGATAGGGAGAGATGGAGGCAGATGCTCTACTGTGGGAACCCAGTTACAGTACTTTAGGATTGGACTAAACCTGGCTTTACATTGCAGGATGTAACAGGCCTTGGCCTGGTTCATACCTCAGCTCTTCTTTAGAGGGGATGAATAAAAACAAAATCAAAATGAAGTGTTGTCAGGAGACGTGAACTAACAAAGTGCCCGGGGGTGGGCAGTACAGCTTCAAAGTTCTGTCACAGTAATTCAAGAAAATTCACGATAACGATATTTATGACAATAGAAAACTACCCAGAAGCAGTTTCGGTATTTTTCAGCACTGTGCCTTTAAACTTGAAGGGAATTTGTCTTATATTGCAATGATCATTGATATCTACTGATATGAAATTAATTACAGATTTTGGACATATTGCCCAGCAGTAAGACTGAGAGTAAGCATAAGGGTAATCATCACAGCTGGAAGCGTGTCCTCTATAGAGCTTATAATAATCAACCTAAACTTTAATGTTCAGTGATTCTGCTAATAGTTAAAATGACTGTCTTATATAGACTTTCCATTATATCCTCTCCATATGAACCATGTCTGTGTAAGTAGGCCACCCTGCCTGACACACCACCTCTACTGACATGAAAATGTAAACACTGATGGCACCGTATTTACCGTTGTTTATGAACAGAGAGGTAGATCGTAACAGTGCCTCTTAAATATAAACTCCATGTTACAACTCAGAGCTATAACGGCGCTGTTCTTTGTCTCACAGTGGACGGTGGATCTGCAGCCCTGTATACCAAACAGGAGAACGAGCTTGTCACCATGAACTGCGACATAGATGGTACGTGTGGGTGAAACAGTTTCCCTCAGGGTTAGCTTGTGTAGAAATACTAGTAATAGTAATAATAATATGATGATAGTAGTAATAATAATGATGCTGAGGTGTTCTATTGTTGTTATTTCAGGCGACATGGAGAATCAGGTGGAGGTTGAGGAGAAGACGAGGTTGATAAATCAGGTTTTGGAACTTCAGCACACACTGGAAGGTAAAAAACCCTCAAAACAAACCCTCTATCGTACAAATTACATTTTACCAGACGGGAACAATGACCTCATGGATGAAACACTCTAAAATGATACAAGATAGTATCATTTATATCAGGAAACTTCCTCTGATATCAGAGGGCCTTTCATTACTTTTGTATGTACATCCTGGTTCTGTTCCCTAAAACAGATCAAATAAAGCCCAAAAAGCCACATCTGTTCCTGATTTAACACGCTGGACGTTTCTCTCTGTGCAGCTGCCTTTTCTCCTTTTATCTATTCTTCCTACTACATGAGCTGTAAAGCATTAAATTCAGATTTTGATAAGTAAAAAACAGGTTAGGATTAAGGTGGATGTTTACTTTGATTTATTTTAAACTAAAAGTGACCCTTATATGCATATAAGGGTCACTTTTAGTTTAAAATAAA
>VOQK01015016.1:3041-14039 GCA_015052645.1 Benitochromis conjunctus
GTGAGAAAAGGGGGGGGGGGGGGTAGGGGAGGGGGGGGGGGGGGGTTAATCCTAGCTAGGAAAACAGCAAAAACAACAGCCAACCCTGTTAACCTCGCTGTGTTTTCCTGGACTGGGCTGGGGAGAGCGCGAGGTTTACAGGCATTAGAGAGCAGCACTAAATCTCCGATTTGATTTCATCATGTTGGGAAATAACCTTTTACAGTGCCTCTCCCTCTCTCTCCGTCTTCATCTATCCACTCCCTCTGTCTCTCTGTGATGTTAACTGCTCTTTGGTGGGTGATAGAGAGGGAGCATCGCAGTAATTCCATTAAGGTTGCATCCCACTCTTTCAGGGGGGGTTTCAGTGTTGCATGGATGCAGATTTTTTTTTTTCACATGAGCAATTTTGCTGTTTTTAGTAATAGTTGAGAAGTGGCCATAATTGCTGGAAACAATTTTGCAGTTTGGCCAACACGTGTGGCTCGTGGGTGAGCGTTCGTGTTACGAGCCTTTGGCAGCGAGTCGGGGCCAAAGCTGAAGTGGCTCCATCAAAAGAACGCACACTCCCATCTGAATGAAAGAGCCATCTCAATGTTTACTGTGACATTTTTACACAAGCGCAATTTTACCATAACAATGAAGTTAAAACATGATGCTGTGTGTGTGTGTGTGTGTGTGCACTACATTCACAGTCAACCACTATAGTGCGGTGTATTTTAAACATATACTGGCACTGAACATGATTTAGTTTAGAAGTGTTTGTTGTTTTATTTGCATATAATATTAAATAACAGTCTGAACATATAAAACTGGATAAACCTAATTAAGCAGTAGGGACTAGAAAGAGGAACATAAAGGTTTTGTCCCATTTTATCTTCTCTTCATTGGCTCCCTGTTAAATCCAGATTTCTTCTTCAATAATCAGTCACAACTTGAAGACCTCAGAGTTTCGTATCGTCTTATTAGAGCACCTCGCTCTCGCACTGCAGGCGTATTTGTAGTTCCTAGAGTATTTAAAAGTAGAATGGGAGGCAGAGCCTTCAGTTTTCAGGCATATAACCAGCTCCCAGTTTGGGTTCAGGAGACAGACGTGTGATATACAGTGATTGGCCCCGTTCACAGTTGTCTTAGCTGATACCCTTCTATCTATCCACTTAGTTGTCGTGTATCATATAAGGTCAGTAGCCAGCCTACTGCGCTGTGTCTCTGCAAGCTGCTTTGCAAACCACCTTAGTGTCATGCAATGTGATGCTTGTTATCACTGATGCCTGCTCGGGTCTGGGCTGGACGTCTTCCTGCTGCTCTACCTGCCTGCAGCTTCTCAGTTATGCCCGTGGAGGAGCGAGGAGGTGTCCTAGACCAGAGGCATGAATCACTGCAGACAGAATGATCTTCTTAGACTGAAACTATTGTGGCGAGTGGGAAAGTCCCCCACTTCTTTCTCTGTCTTTTGTCCTTCTTTGTAGCTGTGTCAAATTACTTGTTTACATCTCTTTGCTAACATCTTGAGCTCCAAGTCTTCATATTTGCTAAGAAAATCTTTCATTACACTCGCTGGTTTCGTCTGTGGTGTAGCTGTCTTCTCTTTGTTACGACCTCTAATCCTCCTGCACCGCTCGCTGGTGTTCACGTAAAGAAAGAAGTTGTTTCTGTCTCATCGTCCGCTTTGTAAGTATGCAACCTCTTCATCTGAGCACGATACACAGTGTGGAGTATATTTCTGTACTGTGCAGAACATGTGTGCTAGCCACGTTTCTGTAAAACATCAGGGGTCCTTAAACGCTGCTCGCCACAAGGACGCCTTCGCCATGTTGTTCCACTTTATTCAAACTCATTTTAATCTGAATCTTACTTAAAAACTAGAAAAAGTCAATGTCATTGAAATGAAAATAAACTTTAAATTGTCATATCAACTCTCACATATGCATGACTTTCAGTGTTTTCAGACTATTTCACCATTTCTGAGCCACTTTCAGCTTACCATTAACACTTGATGATTAGAGGGCAACTTCAATGCAAAACGTATCTTTAACCTGTTAACTCAGTTCTTTAACTTGATGAAGCATCCATGTACTGCTAGTGCAAAAACACCCTGAGGTAGCCGCGCCCCTGGTAGGCGCTGACTCACGGGGCTAACACACATACCTCTCTCCTGAGCCATAGGTGAGCGTGTGATTGGCGGGTGACCTCCATCAGGTCCATTTCCAGAGCTCTGCGGGGCCATGGCTGAACCTGCAGAGCAGCACAAGCGCAGCGTGAAGATTCAGACATTATGTGACATCACTAAAAGTTGATTGTGTTCATCTGGATGTTTTCAGAGGGAGAAACGTTTCATCATCATCATCAGGTGACTTCTTCAGTCTCAGCTGACTGCAGGTTTCCAACCTTATAAACAGCACATTTGCATAATGACTGAAACTAGCACCACTGAAGGAACAATGGGCTGGGAGGTCAGTTCATTGATCATTAATATGCTAATCATCATGACCATTGATCAACAACTACGAAACGTTTCTCGTGAAAACGTCCAGACGATCAGAATCCACCGTTTGGGATTTACTCGCCTGGATGACTGAGCAGCATCCAGACTATGTGACATCTTTACCTGGTTTGACCTTGTTGTTTCAAGAAAAGCGTTCACATTAAAAGAAAATGTTTAGTGTGATGTAAATTCCACTTTTTGCTCAAAAGCGAGACTCATCTTTGCTCTCCGTCTGCTTGAAAAGTGATGCAACAATTAAGCCCTGAAGGTCCACTTTTGTCTCCGCCGCACAAAGTTCAGCGGTTCAAAATGTTTTCTCCTGTTTGATTGATAAAAGAAAGAAAAGAAAACAGCGTATCAAGCTGAAGGTTATTTTTTGACTGCGAGCGCCCCGCCTTTGTTTCTTGAGCACCGATTGATCAGGTCAGAGGGTCTGATGCCAAATTTAGCCTTTGCAGACGCACAGCAGGCTCAGCACAATTACTACACATGAAGCTGTTTGTGATTCACTATCAGCTAAATGACAAATGCACTTCCAGGAGACATATCAAGTCATTGGACCCCGTGCCACTTCCTTGTGTAAGCATTAAAGCCGCAGCGATCCCCTATAGAAAACCGGAGCCATTCGAGGAGCATCGATTAGGTGGTTGTGCGGTCTTTGGGCTGCGCCTGTTCCATTGAAATCCAATAGCGAGTTGAGGGTCTGATTAGGACAATGGCAGACAGAGACTAGGGTGGATTGATTTGGCCTAGAGGAAGGAAGGAGATGGCAAATTAACCTTTTATCTTCAAACTCAGGCTGGCGACGATGACGGGAGGGAAAGGTGAGGAAAATTCACCGTTTCTGTTTTTCTGCGGATTCGCTGCTTGGATATGATGTGCAGCGAGTGACAGGCAGCGAGTGCAATCATACAAGAAACACATGTTCTGTGATGCCTATCGCTGCATGTTCTTAAGATTACAGCGTACGGACTGACCCGCCTCAGTAGGAATATATGCAGAAACTAAGTGTTTCCTCAGGATGACACATGACGAAGTACAAACAATTCTGTCGCTGCTCCCGAAAACTCACATTGAATATAAATCCCTTATTATAGAGGAAACACTTCCCATTATTCAATCACTCAGGAGAAAAAGTGCTCTTTCCACAAATGTGTGTGTGTGTGTTATATGTCTGTCCATAGCTGCAGTAATACATGACTGGAGGTGACACACTCTCCACATAAACAAACCCAATTAAGTCAACATAATTGCTTTGCATAAAAATACATAAACAACATTTCCATCCACCCCCCGCCTACTCACACACACACACACACACACACACACACACACGCACGGAAATACTTCCACAAACAAGTGTAAATAAACAGAGTCAAGCGCACAAAAAGACGCATGTGAGCGCACAAAGCCACATAGGGTACGTAGTGAAATGTTCACGCACACGCGCACACACAGACCCCCTGCCTCACGCATGAATAGATCCAGCGGCGCTGCTTCAAAGGGAGAATATTCGATTAGTTAGTCTGTCACTGTGTTGCAGGAGAGAGGGGGAAAAGTTAGCACGCCAGTGTTGCAGTGACTCAGAGATAACGCTAAAAACATCGGCTGCACGCTTTTATTATCCAGCAGAAAAAGAAGAGAGAAAACAGCAACACCAGTGTAGAAACACTCGCTCCATTCACAGCTAAACGTAAGCAAAAGAAGTCATTATGTGCAATATTACAGCAGCATTATTTCTAACAGTGCAATCACAGGATGCTGTCATAATCTAAGTGCATCTAACAACAACGTGTCTTTATACAGCAACAGCTACCATCATCTCATTTATATCAATATTGTATTTAAACTGTGGTTGGAATAAAGGCAGTGCAGATAGAGCGGACTGCATGTTCTACTCCGCCGTGTACATTAGAGGACTGTTTATGTAGTAATGTGAAGGGTCACGGCCACTTAGTGCCCGAGGAACACGCTCAGCTGCGGCCCCGGTTTCCTCTCTTTAGATTGGCTGGTAGTGAAGACGAGGTAGTCTAGCAGGAGTTCAGTGAACCCTTAAACTAAACGAAGTCGACCCTACGATAGAGGCCGGCCTCGCTCTGTGTGTGTGTGTGTGTGTGTGTGTGTGTGTGTGTGTGTGTGTGTGTGTGTGTGCAGGGATGCATGCCAGGCACCAGCTTTGCTGTCAGCCTCTGTTTGTTTGGATGGCAGAGTGGTGGTGGCAGCAGCCTCTGTGTGTGTGTGTGTGTGTGTGTGTGTGTGTGTGTGTGTGTGTGTGTGTGTGCGCACCACTACCAAGGTAGGACCAGGGAACGCTGCCCTGCATGCTCCACTACTCTCTCCACATACTCATGCAAACTGTCACCAGAGATGAATTAATGCAAAGACAAATGTGTGTGTGTGTGTGTGTCAGCGTGCAGTCACATCTTTGTGGGGACCAAAAACTGGAAGTTTTCTATACTTGTGGGGACCAAACTGTGGTTTTAGTGTCAGGGTTACAGTTGGGTTATGGTTAGGGTCAGGCATTCATTTTTCATGGTTAGGGTAAGGGGCTAGGGAAAGCATTATGTCAATTAGATCTCCCCACAAGATATGAATGTGTGTGTGTGTGTGTGTGTGTGTGAGCAAGACAGAAAAAGTAAAGAAGAAGAAGATTAGCCAGAAAACACGAGGCCTCAGCTCCGCGACAGACTAAACTTTGTGCACTTTGTAATTATTTCACTACCAATTAATGTCCAAACAAAGCTCCTCTCTTCTCTTCTCACATTTTTTCCCCCTTCCCTTCCTGTCTCGGCTCTCTTCTCTCCCCTCCTCGCCATCATTTATAACAAGGTGCCATTAAATAATTACGTCCAAATAAAACAAACAGGCTCCACGGCGAGTCCTGGCACTTTTAATCCACGCCATTAATAATTCATATGCTCAATCTTTGACGTGCAGCTCTTCCCCGTGTGCTGCCGAGAGAGGGAAGAGAGAGCTAAATGTCAGCAGGAGCTCAAAGTATAGCTCCTGCATGTCCGCAGTCTTCCCGGCTCTGGATGGAAATGTAAAACTAATGAAACGATAAAGAAATGACGGCGAGTTCAGGCGATCGTCCTCTCACTGCTATGCGTGCGTGTGATTTAATCGTGTTGTTTCCTCTTCCTTCTTCAGTGATGATGAGACAGCATCTGTGTTTAAACTATTCATGTGTTCATCTGCATGTGCTCGAACAGTCTGGATGTTTCTCGGTTGTTGTTTCTCCTCACGGCTCTGTGACGCTGCACGAATATCTTATTGCTCTGCTCTCATCCTCCACTCTCACCCACTCATCTGCAGCTTACACTGTCACAAAGAACCGAAATCAAAAAAGCCTCGTTTGTCAAATCCATACATGTTCACTTTAAAACAGTGGCAGCAGGTCCAGAGTATCAAACATTTATTATTCACTGGACTTTTAGACTTTATGTCATTCTTCCAGAAGAATCTCTGATTTCTGCCTTCAAACATGACTCATTCATAAGAGACGTGACTGCACCTGTTTGCGTTTAACGCTGACCCTCGCAGCTTTAAGGATTTCACACCGATTGTGCCGACGGTGACGACACAGGACCCGCGGCGGGAAGAACCGGGAGCGCACGGGAGAAATCTAACACCCCCCGTGTTAGATCTTGCGCTCTTTGGAAGGCGGCGGAAAAGTCGAATAACTGTAGTTTTCTGTAAAAAGCCACTTAGCAAACACATCCATTTTTGACTCTTTCCTCATGATACAAGGCAGCAAAGCCAACAGTAATGGGAGTTCAGTGCGTTTTTGGAGATAATGCTCCTCGCTAAAACCCAATACACGTTTTAAATTTCTCTTCCACGAGGACTGTCGAGGCAACCCCGAGTCTCCTTTGAAGAGAGGGAGTGTGGTCTTTGAAGCTTTTTTCATCAGGGTTTCAAACGCAAATGCTGCTGAAGTTCAAAGCCGAGGGAGAGCACTCGTGGCCATATTTCTGTTTTGTTTTTGGGGCCCTGGAAATATTAAGCTTAGGAGTTACTCTGTGTGTGTGTGTGTGTGTGTGTGTGTGTGTGTGTGTGCGTGTGTGTGTGTGCGTGTGTGTGTCTGTGTGGGCTGCACCTTCTCCAGGAGCTGGCGGAGCTGCCTGCCTTTGGCATCTCTGGAGCAGAGATTCTGTTCAGGAGCCACCACTGTGCAGATGCAACGCCCATCTGCATCCTGAGCCGAGCTGTACACCTGCCACCCTTCCTTTGGCCTGATGGTCTGCACAGAGAGACACATGCAGCCATAAATACGCGGCACACATTTCTACAGACACTCAGATGATGTTACGATTCTGACATTGCAGCACACAGCTGTTATGTTTTGTTATTTTGTTTATTATAGGTCATCCATTCTTCTGCCTTCTGCCCCCAAAGCTTCGACACCAACCAATTCCACTGACTTAGAAAAAGTCGCTGCTTTGAAAGAACAAAGTGCTTTCGCTGTAAGATATTCCTCTGCTCACTGCCTATGGTCTCCGGTGAATTTCCTCTTCAACAATAAATAGTGTTTCCCGGCCTTGATGAATAACCCGAGAGCTAAAATTCTCCGTTTCTCCTCACTAGGCCTTCCAGTGCTCTAACTGAAAGTCCTGCTGTACGACACAGATAAACCTGATTTGTGGGAGCTCGTCCGGCTCTTTATTACAGTCAATATGTTCCACGGCGTTGGCATATAAGGCTCAAAGAACATAATGTTATGCATCATAAGCCAAAGCAGAAATTTAAAACCGAGTGTGCACAGTAAAAAAAAAAGTAGCTTTTACTCCAAACTTTGATCAAACTCTTCTGAAGTGCTGGAAAAGTTGATATTTATCAGACACAAAAAAGGGATCAGTATTTGCTGTTTACTCTCAGCATGGGAAATTAACACACGACTGGCAACCAAATACTGGCGACCCTCGATTGTGTATGGGAAATTTGTCTGCCTCTTTGGCAGACGGCCAATAGTTATTTGGATTTTGCTTTTACATTCTAAAACTACAGCTGGATCGAGAACAATATGTGAACTTTGGCATCCGCCAGGCTCTGAAGCATATGGCTAAAAGGTGAAGTGCCCTGTTTTTAAAGTGCAGGCATCCATTCCTTTTCCCATTCATCCCTGCCTGTCAGCCTAAGCAGTTTAAAGAGCATTTTGAATCATCCATGAAAGATCATGTCCCCTCGGAGCAGGCGAAAACGTCACACCAAGGAGAAAGCTCAGACTTTGACTCATCATTTTCACCTACATAGAGGCCGCTTTTTGTCAGTTTGTAATCTGTTACTACCATGCAAAGTCATGCTGTTTAAGAAATAATCGATAGGACGGACTATTATCTGCCTTTGCGGTTTACGTTCTATCACAATTTTGGTTTGTAACATTTGCATCCTGACTCCTCAGCAAAATCTTTCCTCTTATTATGTTTTAATGTTTCCCTTTATCATTTGCTACTGGTTACATGTAAAGTTTGTGATCTAGGAATTAAAGCCTGTGAAGTGTGCCTATATTCTGATGCTAAGTTGGCCCTGATGTGTTCATAAACTGAAACCCATAAAGAACAGAATACAATATGTTCTATTTCCATTGTCCATTGTTACGGTTATGGTTCATGAAAAAACAAAACCACAGTGAAAAGCAGTAGTAGGAACATGGAACAAGTTCACTGAAATATCTTGAGGTCATGTGAGATACAGCCTGCAAATTATTAGAGATTCTAAATAGCATAGTAAACCATGACTGGCTCTCTCTCAGTATATCATAGCTGAATGGGATAAACGAGTCAGAAAAAAACACATCCTCAGCTCTTCTTCTCCTTACTTTTCTTTGAAAGGCCCCTGAATAGAAGCTAGTTTGACTAATCTGTTAAAATGGTCTTCCTCCTATCTCTTGAGTGACGCACATCCTTTCCACTCTTCTCACTCTCACATTTCCTCGTATTAAAATGATTCTGTTGCTCAGCCAAGCCAGATGCACTCTCCAATTAGGCTTTTTTTTATTTATTTATGAGGAACTCTGCACAAAGAGTTTTTTCTTTCATTAAATCATTTAGACAGCTGCTTCCACTTTTGTTTGGGGCATTTAGACTTTTTTCATTATTACTGATAAGAAGGTAATTTTGAGTATTTCCTGGGCAACAAAATTTCCTGTTTTTTTTTTTTAAGCATCATTATTTCTGTACACCGCTCTCAATCGTGGCAAGGTGTTATGTGAGGGCACTGCTTTGCAATCAAGACATTGGCAAGGGGACTGTATTCTGCATGGGTGGGATGAACCTAATCGACCATTGTTCTTGTCCAACTGGCTTGGTGGTCTGCGAGCTGCTCCTCCTAATTTGTTACAATACTCCCAAACCCAGCCCTATTTGAAAAGCTTAAACGACTATGCCCTTAAATGACTGCGTGGCCATTTGATGAATACATTTAGATTAAGTGTGATTGTTACAGGAAAAAAAACGCTAGTAGCAAAATAGGGGTTTAGACACAATTCACAGCATTCATTTTTTTTTTCAACAAAGACGGAACTCTTCCTTAAAAGTGAGTTATATGCCTGGCCATATTCCAGGATCGATATCAGTACTCTGTGGTTAATGTAAGCAATAAACAAAGTGCTATGAGGGTGGTTCTACTTCTGCCACCACTTCATTTAAAACAAAAATAAAATTGTATTTTGTCCACACATTAGGTCTGTATATAAATGTTAATCCCCTGCTGGTGCTGGAGCGTGTTTGGCATGTATGTGTATGCTAACAATAGCAAAGAACCAGTCAAACACGCAATAATGGCAGGGAACTGAAATTTCTCTTTATGTTATTGGGTTTTCAGTACACACGTTAAATACACCTCTAATCACCTGAACTCAGTATTATATGACAGTATAAGCTCATGCTGAAGTTTATTGTGATGTTCATGGCAGAAATGCGAGAGGCAGTTGTGCTGGAAACTCACCACCGTAGGGCAGTATCCGAACAGCAGCAGGAACAGCAGCGGATTCAGGACCACGGACAGCGACCACATTCTGTCGGCTGCTACAACGTTTCCCTCCTCCACCTCCTCCGCGCCCACAAGAAGAAGAAGGGGGAAAAAAATCACGCAAGTTTTTGTTTGAGTGCTCGGGCCACCACGTCCACTACACTCTGGTAACAACCGCGGCTTCCCGTAGAGGAGGGGGGCACATCCATCCACTGCTCCCCGTTACGCATGCCATATGGACAGCGGGGAGAAACCTCGTCACTGCAAGGAGGAAAAAAGTTTGTGGGCACGCAAGCTGCGAAAAGCCGAGCTGCGGTTTGGTCAAAGGGATCCTTGTTCACGGATATGACATCATCCAAACGTCTCTCTTGACTTTTAATGAGCCCGTGTTTGAGAAGGAACCACCGGCAGCTGTGAGGTGACAAAAGTTGCAGCTGGCAGTATTTAACAGAAAATAAGAAGGCAGAGATCAGAGCTGCTGCCGCTGCTGCGTTTTTGTCACTGCAGAGAGAAGGCGCGCCAGACGGTACTATGAGAGCAGCAGAGAAACATAGTGAAGGCTAGACCCTGTTTACTAAAAAAAATCACGGAGCAAACAAGATCTGAAAAAGCTCTGCGAGCTGCTTTAAGCGTCAGATGGTCGCTTCCGATATAGAACAAAGAGAATTTTTTAATTAGCCAATTTGAGGCTAGTTTGTATGGAAGCCCATTTACGCCCATTTATTAGCACTACTTGGTATACACACACACACACACGCACACACACACACACACGCGCACACACACACACACACACACACACACACGCACACCCATCGATTCGCTTATCCTTTTCAGGGTCGCGGGGGGCGCTGGAGCCTATCCCAGTTGTCTTAGGGCGAGAGGCGGGGTACACCCTGGACAGGTCGCCAGTCAGTCGCAGGGCTAACACACATAGACACAGACAACCATTCGCACTCACATTCACTCACGCATTCACACCTATGGGCTAAGAAATTAACAGAAATGTTTTATTCTCTAACTAAATGGTGTGATATTGTGATGCATTTTTACTTTTTACAAGTTTTTACAAGTTTACTTCTATACAGTAAAATATTAATGCAAAAACACAACTTTATTAAAAAAAAACAAATCAATCTATCTATCTATCTATCTATCTATCTATCTATCTATCTATCTATCTATCTATCTATCTATCTATCTATCTATCTATCTATCTATCTATCTATCTATCTGTATGTATATAGGATGTACTATTAATATCAAATATGCGATATTACTATTTTATTTTAACAGTGCTATCATGACATCTCTCTCTCTTTGTTGCTCACATGCCTTGTTTGTGCCCACATGACACATTAATCCATTAAATAATGCCTTGGGCATTCTTTATGCACACAAATAAAGTTCACAGGCATAACCAGTTCATTCAGTTGGGGTGTTTTTTCCATTGGCTTCTGTGCTCAAGCTGATTCCTTTAAATTGAGAAGTGGAAGAGTGCATTGGCATAAATAAACCTTCAGACATTTGCTGTTTTGAAGTTAGACTTAAATAGGCTATGTTTT
>VOQK01015021.1:5559-22214 GCA_015052645.1 Benitochromis conjunctus
TAATCAATTAGCCTGCACTAAAAAAACCAAAAAAAACCAAAACTGTTCAATTTCTGTAATGTAAGCGAGGGAGTTTGCTTCCATGCCTCTTCTCTCCTCAGAATCCAGCGAACACTAATGTGTCTCTGTGTTTCAGTGCAAAGAGCAGCTAAAGGTAAAAGAATGCAGGAACAAAGACGTGTTTTCTGTGTTTGCACATGAAACGATAAACAGCTGGAAATGTGATGTGGCATATTGTTGAGCTGAAGCTGTTCATCGTCCCCGCAACCGTAGCAACACAGATTTTTACACCTCTCTCTTCTCTCTCTTTCACAAGTCGAGCTGACAGGAGGTAGGCTGGAGATCAGTGAGGCTACACGCCATTTATGACCTGGCACGCTGAACTCAGAGCGGGCCAAATTTACAGATGATCTGATTCCGTGTGCATGTGTGTCACAGAATGTGCTGGTCGACGCTGGGCCACGCCGTGTGACTTTGCTGCACTCTACTGAAGGTAGCTCTCTGATGCTTAACAAGAGCTTGTAGGAAAGATGCATCTGAGCGCTCTCCGTGGACTGAATGAGAGTTAATGACTTGTTGGTGAACTATGAGTCAAATCACTAACCCTCCTGCCTCCCGAGGGAAGGTGTCCACTGATTTAATGAACTTGACAAGCAGCTTCTCTCCCTTTTATTGCTTAATATGAGTCAATAAAGCGGGACAAGAAGAAACCCTTTTGTTAAAAACAGTTACTTACGCATACAATTATTTTCTCCTGTGTCAAAGCAGAACAGAAAAAGAAAAATAATAATGTTAAAAAAGGAAATTCAGCCTAACATGACACTGCAAAAACCACAAGAACAGAGTCGGAGGTTTTGAAAGATAACACAAACCTTTATTAGGAAAATGATGTTAATTTAGACTGAATGGACTGCAATGCTGTTAAATCTCATGTTAAATAGTGCAGTTTTGCCAGGTGCTGACAGCATCCTAGCTATGCACCAGGTTACCTTTGGCATCAGTTCTTTCACACAAGAGCAAAAGGAGCCAAGAGACCCCTCCAAATTCAAAATGAAGTCGACGGGGTGAGGCTGGAGGTTTGCTTTCTAAGTTTATGCTAGGCTTTGTAAGAGATGCTTGTTTGGGTCCAACTACAACTGTTCACAACATTAACTCTGCATGCTGAGAAGTGACACTTAACCAGTGCATTTAAAGGGACCTCTCTGAGCTTCCACATATGGTGATTTAGAAGAGAGAGACCTGTCTCACCACTGCCATAGCCGACTGTGTCACAGCATAAGTATCAAAGGACACTTGATGTGTATCTGTGAGATGATACCAGCTTTGACAGCGTGCCAGTATTTGACACTTTGGGATGGAGAACAAACTCAAAGACTGACAGCTGAGCACCATGGGTGCATTACAGACTCAACTCTGTGGTAAAACGCAACGCTATACTTACTCTTTACACCACAGATGTATTAAATAAACTTGATATGGTGCTGATAACTGCAGTCCAAAAAACAGTCCCAAAACAACTGTTAGAACAGAGACAGCTACAAGCTGCTAACAGGGCACCTTCAAAAAAGATTAGACTGAATTTTCAGACCATAAAAGTTTTATATTCCCTAATTTTTTTCTGATGCTACAAAAGCCTCTTGCAAGGTTGGGATGTGGGTGGGAACAAAGCAGGAAAGCGATAATGCAAACGCACAGGAGGAAGCAAACGTGGAATCTAAGAAAAAAAAAATCTGATCTCATCCGACAGAAAAGGATCTCGTGACCGGGCGCTCCGAGCCCATGTTTGGGGCAAGCTGACAACCTGCTGCTTTTTCTTCTTCATCCATTTTTTTTAAAGGATAGTGGGGTACACACTGGACAATAGACATGTATAGAAACACTGATAAATTAATACAATTAAATAAAAAAATTTTTTACATTTAATTCTGACAATATAACAACCGATATTGGGGGATTTGGGATATAAAAAAATCACAGTTGTACAGCTGCAAATTTTTTATGATGTTTTCCAAAGTGTGTCTCTCAGTCAAAATCACCTCACAGCCCTGCGGTTTTCCCAGGGTCCTCTGAACATGAAGCTAGAGCCAGCAGCTTATTAGCTTCTTGGCAGAGTGCAGTGACCTGCAGTCCTCATTGGTTCAGGAAGCCAGTGCACTCGGCTTCCCTGCGCTAACAGCAAAGGCATCCGAGGCTCAGATGGTAGAGCAAGATGTCTACTAATTGCAATGCTGGTGGTTTGATTTCTGACTCCTCCACATGCTCAAGTGTCCTCTGCAAAGACACCAAGCCCAAGCAGCTCTAGATAGCAGCTGAAGATCCCACGACATCTCTGGGATGTGTGCGATAAGGAGAGTGAGATATAAATTTTATTCCAGTTAAAATGTGCTATCTTTACAAATAATTATTAGTCAGCTAAAAAAAAGAAAAAGAGGGGAAGTATTTGTGAAATCGATTCCCTACTTTTGTCATTTTTAGGCACAAAAACCCCCTGAAACGTAAAAGAAACGTTATCATGGATAACTGAATACCTTTTGGTTTGGAAGCTTTGGTCTGAGAAAATCAGAAATCCACAATGTTCTTTCCAAGATCAAACAACTGACTGAGAAAAAGAGATGACGCCTTACATTGATTTATTAACAAACCGCTCCTCTTTAGCGCAGCAGTTGCTTACAACTCCACATACTATGACTGCCAAGGTCAACGCTGAAAAAGCTCTCAGTAGTCGGTATCTGTGTATGCACGCTGTTATTTGAAGTCGTTTCTCGAGGAAGAAGCAGTTACCTCACTCACAGCTGACTTGGCATCAGCTTCTCTTAATGAATATTTAAACTGGAGATTTGGCAAACCCATCCCTGTGTTAACGTTTGCAGACACTGAGGCTGCTAAGTTTCTGTTCATCACAAAAAAGGAAGCAAGGGCGTTAAATGAGCAGTAACGGCGAGGCGTTTAGAGCTACGCTGGGTGACTTCATAAAGCAAAGGGAATAGAGTTTTATACGAGAGGTGTTTTTATATTCTTAGAAAAAATGACGGAGGGGTCGGCTTGAAGAAAATGCCGGAACTCGGTTGTTGTTGAGGGAGCCTGGGATCTCATTTAAACCCATGCTTTTGCAGGACCAGTGGGAGCATCACCGTCTCCTGATGGAAACGTCTGTGTGTAAAATTAAGTTTCCCTTTAGCTGTTTGACAGTTTAGTGACTGTGATCATCTCTATGCCTCATCCTGAGAAGGTTAACAAGTGAACAGCACCCCTGCCTCCTCTCCTTCCCTGCAGTCTAACTCTCACCTGAGACCCCTGACACAATCTCACCCTCAGCCCTCGACATTCAACTTAAATTCCCTTTTATAGCCGTCATTGCTTTCCAGTGAGCGGGCCAGTCATCCTGACTCCGTCTGTGTAGTTTCTAAACATTAGGTCCTCAGTTGTGAGCGTATGCAGATATATTAACGACACTTGACTCCTTTACAGAATCCTGTCATTTCTAAGCGCGTTATGTAAATCACCCACTCGTATCTTCTCCGCTGCCTGGATGCAGATGACTGAGGTGTGCATGGTTTTTTTTTGTTTGCGTGTGGGTGTGAGCGAGCATGTCACACAGTGGAAAGCGATTCTCCTAATGGTTTGCTAACTCAGAGGATCAGTGACCTTGAAAGCATCAGCTGCATAATTCACAGACGGAGCGTTTGTGACACTCATCTGTGTGCACGCCAGTCAGTCAGGACGAGCGGGCCGAGGTTTCGGTGTCTCTGACCTGGAAAGGCCTTGTTTCCTCCGAGTCTGCCGTGCTCAGCTCTGCTCGGTCTGTCTGTCAGGGTAATAAATTCACACTGCGTTATAAATGACCAGCACGTGCAGAAATGGGATGGCATCCCGCCAGAGCTTCCTCTCCTGTTTTGTTTCTTTTTAAACATGCGGTCTCGGCAGCCGCGGCCCCCGAGATACTTCTCACCAGCAGCCCGTGCAGGTTTCACTTCAAAACAATGCAAACTAATGAAACAGCACACGTCCACTGGGATTTACATTTTCATACATGCTAGTACACACAGCTGCGTGGCTTTACTTGTTCACACAGATTTCTTATTTTAGCTGCGTGATAACATCAAGCTACAGCCAACATGAAGGGACAGGGTCGACCACTCAGCTCATGCCTCGCTCAAGCCTTTCTTCAAAGAATAAAAGGTGGCAGTGGGGGCCCTCTCTCCGGCTCAGGCAAAGTGGCCGGCCTGCCCGTCTGCCTCTCTGCCTTAAATTCAGCTCCGCAGCAGAATGTGACCCCTCTGGACTTTGGGCAATGTCTCCTGCTCTGGTTACAGAGAGAAACTGACAAAGACCCCGGCAGTAGTTCTCTCATACCATGAGTTAGAGTGACATTGTGGTGGGTCAGCACTGGGTCACCGATATTTTTCTCTCCTGCTTGCCTCTTGGGGGTGGGGGGTGGGAGCGGGGTGGCTTGGACAAAAAGCATGAGGAAGGTTTAGAGGGTGCCGATACATGGATTTGCTCTCTTGTCTAAACAGTGTATTCTAATAACAACACGCATGCTTTTCATTTTCCTGCTTGTAATGGATAGGATGGCTGCATTTCCTGTAGTGCGGGTCAGTAATAAGAAATAATGACCTGCTTGAATTTAGCTGGCTCACACCCACTGTACAGCACAATTACACACACGCGCATAATTGTCTTGGCAAGTCTGGAGACGCACCAAGATGTGAAATCCTATTCATGCAAGTGCTATCTAATTGGCTCACTCCTTTGAGGAATTAGACCGAGTTAATCACGTCTGAATATACAGAACTCAATTAGAACTCTGCAAGCTAATGCAGACAGCCATGAATATTTGATGACAAAGTCAGCAGAAAGCCTCCGCGTGTTCGCCAGCTTCACATGAAAAGTCGAAGCAGGGTGGGAGCACACCTGCCGACCTCTGCGCGGCGGCGCTCCTGCCGTGAGCTTCGGCGCCACAACGATGCACAGCGACGAGGGGCACTGCACTCACCACGATGGCTGAAAGCCTCTGCATCTGACTACCTGGATATCCATCATATAGAAGTGACAGGTGTGTGGGTGGTGTGCAGTCATTTCTAATTAGAGCCATATTACTGTCACAGAGGCTCTGCTGCAAACTCCTGCGTTGTTCTGTTTATATCACTGGTGGTGCATATGAGAGGAGAGATGATCTTCTGTGATTGGATGTATTGTTTTCCTACATCGCCTTTCTCAATGACAGCAGCAGCCTTAGGGGAGTTCATGGGGATATCCCTTTGTTAGCTGGGAGAGTCTGCTATGATGTGCTGTAGAGGACATCCAGGAGCCCCAATACAGCTGGCAACATGCCTGTCGCCTCTGGGTGCTCCGACATCCTCAGCAACTTCCCTTTACTGCGTGGATTGTTTGATTATGGCGTGTGTGTGTTTGAGCTCGTTCTTCTTCTGAAAAATTCAGCAGTGGCTCCCACATTTTTTGTCGCCACGAGATCATCTCTAGTCCCGCCACACTCACAGTCTGTTTATTAGCACCTGTTATTCACACATTCACAGTTATAAATCATTCCTGGGTGACTCCATGAAAAAAAAAGAAAAGAAAAGAAAAGAGAAATCAGCGAGTTCTGCCCACCGGACCCTTTCAGACTCAGCTGATATTCTTTGTTACTATAATTACAGAATATTTAATGAAAGCACACAAAGTCTTGGATCCTGCTTTTGGTCAATTTTGTTTTCCAGCATCTCCGATCCCTCTTAACTTTATAAGTACAGGAATTATCAGATGAAGTACATATTTAAGCTCTGTTAAAAACGGCAACCGAATTAAATGTGCACCTACTCCAGGTGTGATAGTCTAAAGCCAAGAATTTTTTTAAAACTCTAACCCACTTTGAGTATTAATATCGTGGCATATATCATATATATTTGAATAAACGGCACTGTGACGCACAGGAACAGAAACAGGAACCTGGGATGTTTGATCCGTTTTCTGATAATTCACTGGAGGAAACTTTCAAGGCTCATATCAGGATGTGGGATAGATGACTGTTGAAAACAAGTGATAGCACATGAATGGTCTCCTTCTTATCTTCGATACCAGGATCATCTTCTAGCTGTGATGCCTCGCATTAAAGCAGATTCTCCGGCACTGATAGCGCAGTTGTTGTTTTTTTTCCCCCCTCTTGTTTCCCGCAATCGAGTATAAATTTTCTAAATCAAATGAAAATTTGATTCATGCTCATAAATGTGGAATATTAATTGACAATCCTAGTGGTGCTGAAAAATATCACATTGGCTGCTTAAGATGATGGGACTAAAGACAAAATAATCCAATCAAACTCCACCTTCACAATGGATCAGCAAACCGAGTTTTCTTCAAAGTGCACATTTAAAAATTAAATACACACCAAAAAAGAAGCAGCCCAGCAGTTAAGCTTTTATAAAGGCGGCATGAATGACGGCGACCGGTACGGTGACATCACTACTTTCCAAGACAGACAAACGGCCGCCGAGGGTAAAAGCTCATCAGTCAATCACGAACGTTTCCTGGTGACTGGCAGGTCAGGGCCACTGTGTGAAGTTCTTCCTTCACAATGGCAGAATGGAAAATCTTCCACAGTGTGTAGCCAAAGAGACCAAAGCCCATTCATTTTAAATAACAGAGCCATAGTACAACACCAGATAATGAGCGTAATTACATTCAAGCAAGTTGGCGTCCGTGACCTTGATGGTCTCTGAATTTCTGTCAAAAGCGGAAGAAATAGATTAAGGTTTTTATGTAGGCAAATCCCTATCTCTTTATTACTGCTCTTTCAATACAAAGCTCTGCTCCTGATGTGACCTTGTGGTACTTACATCAGTCTTATTACAGCACACTTAAACCAGCCGCTCTTTGGATGATCTACATTCACTGGGAGTGGCAGTATGAACAGGAATGTGGGGCTGGGATTCTGCCTCGAACAGGAACCTGTCTGCAACACTTTTCCATTCACTGGTGTCAATTCAGCAGATTGAATGGCTCTGTTTACCGTCAGAGAGACTGAAGTGAAGGGCAGCTAAAAAGCCTTTTTAAAGTAAATTAACTGGCCCAAAACTTGGCTGTGGTAATGCTGCAGCAAAGTAAGCGAGCGCTGTAGCAACATGAGCACACTTAAGAACAGTAGGCATGGTAACCTGTGTAAGCAATTAACCTCGGTGACACTGAATCCCACTGCTGAACTTCTTCAAAGACCAGCTGAGCTATCAGACATGTCAAGAGTCCCTGTTGCTCTGAGCTCCGTTAACTAATATGCGCTCATGGTTACAGTCAGACTTCCTAAAGTGAAAGGAGAAAGAAAATTGCTGTTCATTTCTAAGATTACACCAGCTCTCACTGCTATAATCCCACTGATTGAGAACAGTTTGGGGTTTAACCATCTAGAAAGTATAATGAATCTACTTTCTTTATGCGAGGCTGTGAAAATGCCAACGCTTATTTTCTGTCATATATAATATGGATATGCTGTTGCACATTAAACATGGTTAACGTTGCAAATACTGCAGATACATACAGCCTAAAGGTTCAGCTTCAGACTACTCTAAGTACTCCGTTTGAGAGTATTTCCTCTACTCTTGACTCTGAATGACATCAGTGAGAGGAGCTATCGCTAATATGATCATCTCAAGCACCCACCTGCTGTTCAAACCTTCAATTTACAAGTGGCAGCCAAGCACAAGAAAACACCGCGAAAAGGAAGGCGTAATGGAGCTGAAACTGCCTGTATGAGACAGATGAACTGAGGCGTTGTGTCAAGGCCCACAATCAGGGAAATAAAGATTATTTTGATCTGTGAATGACAGAAAGTTATTCTAGTAAAGTCCGAGAATAAAAAGATGGAAATGAGCAAAATGCACTGACTTTTTATAATTCTATAAGTCTTTAAAGATTGGTTTGATGAGACCTGCAGTTACTTTGGTTAACTGCTGTTTAACAATTTATTAACAGCTCGTTTACCAGATTGATTCCAAAGAGCAGCGGGTATGTCTGCTTACAGTTAGCCAAACAAACTAATTGTTTTATTCCTGATGGAGACATTTGCTTGTATCTCACTTTAAAGACGCTCCCCTCTCTGTTCCAAAGACGTGTTTCAAGTTTGGCATTGTACTCACTTACGGATGTGCAGGTGGACAGTAACGGCAGCACAGATGAGTAGTTACTCCTAACACACTTTCTTGCCTTGACTCTAGTTGAACATGCATGCTTAGCTGCTGCATCGTTGTGTCTCCTCCTGTCAACTCCTAATTTGGCTAGAAAAGACCTGCGATTTTATAAAGCATGAGACTTGAAGATCTTCTAGAAGATCAGCCTAGTTCTCTCTCATGCCACAAGATGTCAAAAGGTTATCAAGAATCTTTTGTCTAATCATGCTAAAACCACAGCGCCTGCTTCAGCTTTAACTTACATTAGCAGGAAATAGTGAGTTAGCATTAGCAGCAACTTAACGAGAGAAGAGCCTGATATTAAGAAGATAATAATGCCTATGAATATTCTTGACGATTGGACGCAGGGTTTTATTCATTCAAATCCAGCACTGGAAGGGCAGACCCAGCCACCAACAATAGAAGAAGAAAAAAAACATGCCCCAAAGACGCCAGTCCCTGAGAGAACGCAGCAAACACAAACAAAGGAGCACTGCACTCTCTACATACACCGGTGTAATTATAATAACACATGAGCCGTAGCTGGTGTTTCCACAAAAGAGCTGACACCTTGAATAAACTCTCGGCCTCTTAAATACCAGCACTTCACATCTACAGTGAAGCTCTCTTCCTAAATGTATTACACGTTATTGCGCTGCAGCACCTGAGACTGCATCCTTCAGAACCAGCCTCAGAGCTTGTTCACTTGAATGTGCATTTAACTGCATCGATTAATGAGATTAAGATTTATCTGGAAATCTGTGCTTGAGATCACAAAGCAGGTCCCTCTGGTTTTGGGTCATTGTATAAACGTAGTGTGAATGTCATCAGAAATGCAGGGTTACATAATAAGTCCAGCTGGGTGAAATCCATTTAAGATGTTTGACGACCATGAAGACCTGCTAGTTTTTGTTTCTGCTGTCTGGTTTCACAGCAGCTGACAGCATCACAGAAAACTTAATTCTACAGCGTGAGTTCAGGTGGTGCGATGCAGCTTAAATTAATTCCGTTTTATTTGGTTAGCAATAATACCCAAAATCAGATGACCCACCATGAACAAGTACCTAGCGACAGTGGGAAAAAAAACAAAACCCCGAGTCAGAATCATGGTCAAGGAGGGGCATCCACCTGCCATGAGCGGTTGGGGATGAGGGGAGGAAGACAGGACAGAAGACATGCAATCTAATAATTATAAGAATTATCTAATAATAAGAATAAATGCCACGTTCTAGCACCAAGCAACAATAAACCGCAGTTCCTTCAATGTCCACTCGAGGCTCCAGCAGCAAGTTATTCCCCGTAGACTCCCAATCTTAAAATGTCTGATTTTACAACAGAAATAAACAGCTATAAGTGCTATAAACTGCTATATATAAAAGGCCCGGTTTTGGTTTCCCTTTCATATATATATACTTTATTAATCCCATAGGAAATTAGTCCTCTGCATTTAACCCATAGCCACCAATTCAGTGGGTGGGGAACAGTGTGTAGAGATGGTAACCTTGCTCAGGGGTACCGTTCGGTGGATTTGAACTACCAACCTTCCGATCATGGGGCCCGATCACTCTACCTACTGAGCTATCTCTGCCCTTGTATTTTTTCACGCTGATGGGCTTTGCTGCATCTTTGATGAACTGCAGCAGTCCAGAGATTCCCATTTTCAGCCACTGATTGGTGCTACGCCGATTCTTTTTCTCAAAATTAGCTACACAAACGGAGCCCTCGACGATAGAAAACTATCTTTATGGGTGGTGAATGTTTTTTAGAAATGTGCATTATACTGACAGGGACCCACACAGATGGCTGTAGCTGCTAGCGTTCTATTATGCTTCACCTCCACTACTGGTGCTGCCGTTTCTTTGTGCTATCTTTAACAATCAGCAATACACACACACAGCAGTAATCATTATTCACAAACATCACCACACCATTTATTTGGAATCACTCAGAAATATTGCAAAAATGCTGTTAGCCAGCGTTGTTGGTTTCTGGTGATTAATTAGTTCCAGTTTTGCAGAAAACAGAAAGTCAGCAATACTTTGAACCAACTGGAAAAAATTTCACAAGAAAGCTTTCTTGGAAAACGACACGAAAGCTCAAGACTTCTGCATCTCTGAGTAACAATGCCGGGTCTTGTGTGCAGACGCCCTTACTTTCCTCCTCATTATGTGTGTGTGTAAATACTGAATGGGGTGATCGGGAGGACACCTCAAGCCGAGACACATCAGACAAGAGAAAAAACAAAAAACCCCAAAACAATAGCGATGCCAGTGTTTTCACACTGACATGATTACAGATCACTCCATGCAAAATGACACATTAATTGAGCGGCTGCAGAGTTTATCAGCATCACTGTGCATTCAAATAGGCAATGATAAGACCACTGTGGAGGCAAGCCAAGGGAAGTGCCACGGACAAAGGCTGATTTCTGCCCTCCAGTTTATGGACTGGTGGTGTGACTGTGGTTGGTTTGAGAGAAAGATAGCAGGTTATAAAATCAGGAAGTAGACAGCAGCTGATAACACATCTGTGTGAGTTCCTGTACATTACTAAAAGGAATTACTAATATCTAGGCAAACAGTTTGAACGAGGCAAATCACCCTGCGGAAGAGATGGATCTCACCCGTTCAAATGCCAGTATTGTTACACAGAATATGTAAAGTCCCGACCCAGATAAGAGCGCTGCTGATCGCCTGCTCTGATACATGGCAGAAAACTTTGTTGGATGGCAATCAGCGTGTAAAATGTATTCCTCCAATTCCTAGCAAAGGGATTAATAGAGTTTTGCATATTATTATACAGAATCTACACACAGCAAGTTTCCTCAGGCACCTGTTATACCTGTAAGATATTCTACATCAAATATAATACGCTGCCACGGGCTGATGGAAAAATCTATTTCACACAAAGAGCACACAGCATATGGAAATAATTCAAGACATAACAATAAATTGTTTTCAGTTTTTAAATGACTTAAAGTGTTTTTACTATCATGCATCTACTGTATAGTTTTACAAATGTAGGCTTGACTGTAAGTGAAATAGTAAAAGGGAACTCGGGGAAGAATGCACATTTGAAGCAACTGTAAGTGTCATTTTTAAAACCGACTTCAGTGCTTCTGGTGCTGGACTACTCGCACTGCCAAGACAGACAAGAAATCTCTAGATCTGCTGTTTTTATTTTGATCATTTATTTATGTATTTTAAGCCAGGGTGTGGGGTATAGAGACAGAGCACTTTTAAGTTTGGGGTTTAAAAAAAAAAAAAAAAAGGCTTTTAAAGGCTAATCCGAAGCTTTTGGAAAGGCCTTTCCACAACCCTGACCTCAAGCCTGTCGATGATGTGTAAACTATGCTTTAAAACTGAGTCTGTGCCAGGAAACCAAAAAGAGCAACCAAATATTCACACAGAGTTATGCCAGAAGCTTGCTGATGGCTACCAAAAGCGTCTGGTTGAAATGCAGTTTGATCCAAGAGACATTTTAACAAATATTAGTGGAGGTGCATTTTATACTTTTGACCCTATATCTATATTATTTTTGCAAAAATAGAGAAGACTAGTGCACCCGATCCTTGTTTTTAAAGGCTTTAAAGATGTATGCGGGGCAATTATTTCACCCTGGCAAAACAACAACAAAGAAATCATCAAAAGCCAAAAACGACCATGGCATTCATGCCCAGGATGAGTGGATGTAGACCTCTTACATGCACTCATCATGGGCATCATGTCCAATTATGTCTAATTAGACTGCTCATTTGAATCAGGATTCAACAGCACTAAATATCCATGAATCTGAATGTAAAACTAAACTAAAATTTTCAAAAACCGCCTTCAGTAAATCGACAGAAATCTTAATTGACAAATCAGTTTTCATACGATATCCTAACATGGGGTTGTCGACCTCTTAACATCCTTCAGGTCACTGCTAACTCTAAATAAGGTCTCGCGTTAGAGTATGCCACCTATCTGTTACACTCTAACATGAGAACAGTGAGGCCAAAATTCATCTCCAGCACTCGATCTTTTAGTTTCAGGAAGAACCCGAAACTATTATTAAGTGCTTTAAGCTATGTTAAACTAAGATGACCTAAGCTAATTGCCAGCAGGGTGCACCTTAACCTTCAGTGAAGAAACATGAGAGCAGTTTCATACCTCCCATCTAACTGTTGGCAAGTAGGTAAGTCAGTAGACTTCCTAAAAAGGTAACCCTATTAGAAGAAGCCAGCATTTAGGCCATTACAACATTCCACCAAACTAAACCAGTCTCTGCTTATGTGCTTCTTCAGGATGGAGTAGAACTGCTGCTAATATCATGTGACAGGTGAGAGTGTGAAGAAATAAATTCAGTGTGTCATTAACGTTGGTTTGCTCTTAAGACATTCCTAGACTGACTGACTTGGAGGCTAACTTGAAGTTTTCCTCTTTCCTCTCTGGGATTTTGCATTTCTCTTCAGAGACTCAACTCTCACGTTCATTCTCTAATCGCACAGAGGCGTATGACCCTGAGGATGGGAATAAAAGAAGAAGAAATTACTTTCATTAAGAAATTCAGATTTCCCCCATCCTTTTGATCTTGTGCCAGAAGAACATTTATGCTGATGAAATGCATAAATAAAGTTCTTAAATTATCCCATTCCTCTTTAGCGTATGTATCAGAGTTGGAGAACTTCCAGACAAGACAACTACAATCACACTGAGTGCCTCTGAAAAGAGATGATTTAAGAGATGGCCTGCCACTGGTTTAAACGTCATGTAGCTCAGCTTCAAGACTTTACTGGTAAAATGCACATCAAGCCATTTCCTGCAAGTGAATGAAAAGAAAACTGCATAAATGTGGCACTATGTGGCTGTCAGGAGAATCAGCATTAACTAATTAATATCCCTAAGAAACAATAATCACCATTCCCAGATTTTGTTTAGAGAGCTGGTCTGTCTTCGATGTGCCTCTAATCCACCTTAACAAAAAATATCCTTTTCGTGAAGTAACTAAAGTCATTTCCCTAGATTCCCTATACATAATACAGTGGGCAGGTGAGCATCCTAATAATGCAATCTGAATACTTTATCATCTTTTTAAAAAGGACTTTTAAAATAACTCTTTTAAAAGTCATCCTCTCTGTCATCAGGACAGCTGATCTCAAACTGACACATCTGTACAACTGGATGGAAGTCACTCACTCTATCCTCTCCGGTTTCCTTAAACCATCCTTTGGCCTGTGTAAAAGCACCTATAGTCAAAGCACAGGGCACAGTTGTCCAGTTTAAAAGGGGAAACAGCGGGAGTTCACAGAGCTCAAAGACCAGGAAGAAAAGCAGAAGTCAGAGCAAGACTAGACAAAACAATCAGTTATTAAATTAAAACTGGAACCACGACTAGTCTGCCCGTGTCTAGTGCTTTACTTAACAACACAGCAACAGTTGCACGGCAGGCGAGAGGTGACTCAGCCTGTGTTTTTGGTATTAAGTCGCTGAAGCCAAAGAACAATCTCAGCTGTAGTCACCATCTTTCAGCCAGCTTTTAATTACGCAGACAAGCTCAGGCTGCAGCAACGGGAAGAGAAGAGAGACCGGAAATATAAACGTACTACTCCTGGAATATTTACTTTGTTATCATATGTGTATTAATAACATCATATTCAATTTTCATTTTGAAATATGACAGTAACCATATCACTTATATGACTCACTTATTTTTAAAAGAAAGCATGAGAAAGTTCAAAGTATTACAGTTAAATTTAGTTTGTATTTCCTCGCTGCAGCGCACAGTTATTTCCCATCTCAGCTTCCAGGAATGACCCGCCGACTGACATCTAATATCGCTGACGGTAAGAAATATGTCCGTTCCCGCTGTGGGACTGATGACCATATTCTGCTGAAACTGAATGAGGGAAACACTTCTGCTTAATAAATTCCTCATGGTGTTGCCAGATGACGTGTCTTTCCTGATAATATTGTGCAAGGAAACACTTTCATGTGTGTTGTGCAACATACTGACAAGAAAACCAGTCACAGTTTTGTAAAATGGAATAAAAAGATTCCAATTTAAGAATAACTCACACAAATTTGTGGCTCATTTATCCCCAATCATTTCTTCCCTTGATAAGAAAAGTGATTATTAATTGTTTAAGAGAAGTCTTATGTCATCCGCAAAGAGAATCAAAGCCATGTTTTCTTGTCTTAACCATATCTTGTTGTTCATCAGCCGTCACTGTAGACAGTTATGCATCATTTAAGTGAGGTGTGGTTTATTAAAAAGGCCATGAATGCATATCTGACCTGATTATTTGAGGAGAAAAAAATGGCAGGTGGATCTATCAGGCAGTCACGGGCGAACGTCAGCTAGAGATGTGAGGCCACAACAAGTTTTGCATCACCTGCTCGTGGTTATTACCGAGGATCAAGCGGTGCCATATTCACACCAATCAGCCACAGCATTAAAACCACTGAGAGTTAAAAGTGAAACCTGGGTCTTCTTGTTACAATACAATGCTTTGCTAGGAAACTTTGCATCCTGGAATTCACATGCATGTCACTTTGACATGTGGCACCTGATTAAAACATTAATGCAGACCAAGCACACTCCCCTATGGAAATAGCAGAACAACACAATGGAATTTTTAGGAGCCTCCTGAACAGGTGTGATCCACTGAGACGTCACTGTGGAAGCCCCTGGGCCCGTGCCCTGATGGGTCAGAGCTGTTTTAGTGCCCGAAAAAAAGACCTGGACAACAACAGCAGGAGTATTTTAACGTCACTGTTATCATTTGCCATAATAGGCCATAATAGTGTGATATAAAACCTACTTTTCAAATTTCCTGAAATTGTTTATTTGGCCACCTGGGACAGCAGAACAAGCTTCAAAAACCACACTGAGACATGAACTCGTGCGATAATCTAGCTAAAGCAGGGATTATAATCCAATAAACACATACAGGCAAGAACTGCTGCTGCATCATAGTGTAGCGACTCCGTGGGCACCCACACGGGACCTCGCACGCACCATCCGATGGTGAAAAGTATGCAACTTGGACCCAAGCGGCCCATATCACATGTTCACCAGCTAGTCTCGAAGTTCTTCTCCCTGGTTTATGATGTTGGCCTGAAACTATAGTGTAGCATTTTAAAGCTTTACGCTAAACAGCTGCCAGAGGAGAGTCAAAAGGAGCGCGAGAAAAAAACAAAACAAAAAATCCTCCGTCTTCACAAACCTGCGTCCATTCTGCTCGTTTCCTGTGCTTTATTTTCATTTTCATCTCTGCTAGAGCTCTGAATGATTCACAGATCAAAGCTACCTTATGCTGGGCCTCCAAAGTGAAGTCCTCTCATTTCCTACTATGTTTAAGCGAGCTTTCTTCTGATTGGCCCTTATTAAAAGCAGGTGGGTGGTACCTTGAACGTACCTCGCGCTTAAGATGAGGACTATAGCAGTATTTATACATGACAAAAAGCAAGTAATAATAGGTGCCATTTAAGTAAGCAAGTAGGTCAGCAGTTACACACAGCTGCTAGCCAGCTGCCTACTAATAAAATGTATTAGTCAAAGACAATTGAGAATGTCAAAACGAGCTCAAAGAACAAACTTGTTTGCTAACCAGCTGACATTAGCTGTGTAACAGGACGAAAGTTCATTCAGGAAAACAGACACGAGAGTGTTTCACTGAATGACCAAAAACAAAACGAAGCCAATAAAGAAGAGGAAATGAAAATGTGTGTGTGGTGAGAGGTGGCAGCCCTCTGGGCTTTGATGAAATGAAATGTGGTTGCCTGAAGTGAAACCTATGAAACATTCCAGGCACAGCGATACCCGATGATATAATGTGCACTTTTAAAACGCGGATGCATGTAGTGAGCCTAAGTGAAGTGTTGAGGCAGGTGGATTTAAAAGAAAAGAAGCTGCTTACAATATAGCAAGGCTCACAGTACGCCTTCTTCTCCACAGCATAGAAGGGCTTTCCACGCAGCTTGGTGCTGCAAGTCATGCAGACGAAGCAGTCGACATGGAAGACCTGGTCCATGGCAGTACAGCCGGTGCCTTCACCCACTACGTTCTCTCCACAGCTGGCACAGCGCCCTGGGGAGAGCAAGAGGAGGAGAAGCTGAGAACAAATTCCCTCTAAAACCACAGATTTTTCACTTCTAAAAGTAAACACCATCAGTGAACAGTAACTCTAAGAATAACACACAAACATCACCCGATCATGAATGTGGTTGTAATAGAGAGCTGAAACGTGCGAGTGCTTGCATTCACTGGCAGACACTGCGATTGTGAGGTGCTTGACCTTGTGAGAGGCATCCTACGGTGCAGCAAATCTCTTACTTTCAGTCTAAAATGCAGCCGGGCCGAAAGCACACTCTTAACGCGTTTCTTAGAAAGATGTGAAAATAAGTGTTTGAGTAACAAGGATCACGTATCTGTAAGGTAACAGACACAAAAAGAGAACAATGTAGAAGAGCTGCAGAGAAGCATCATGAAGCCAGCAGTACAAACAATGGTTCT
>VOQK01015038.1:10271-29712 GCA_015052645.1 Benitochromis conjunctus
GTATGAGTTCCGTGTTCTTGCTGAGAATAGAGCTGGGTTTGGTGAGCCAAGTGAACCATCTATGGTTGTCAGGACAATAGTTGTTGCCTGTAAGTAAATAGATGTGAAAAGCAAAAGGCTGTCAGACTCTCACATATTATTTCACCCATATAACAACAGTTTTGTTTTTGATATCTTTGTCAAATTCTATATTTATTTTAATAATAATAATTTCTTCTTTTATATCTTATAGATCCACCTGGACCTCCAGTCAATCCAAGAGTTACAGATACAACCAAAACCACTGCCACTCTGAACTGGGGAAAACCTCTTCATAATGGTGGACTGGAAGTTACTGGATATGTCATTGAGCACAAAAAAGAAGGAACAGAAGAATGGGTTAAGGATACCCCATCGTCTCTACTTAGGATCACAGAATTTGTTGTTCCTGAGCTAGACACTGGTGCAAAATACTGCTTCAGAATTAGTGCTGTGAATGCTAAAGGAGCAGGAGAACCTGCCGAAACTAAGGAATTCACTGAGATTGTGGAGCATGCAGCTGAACCTGCAATGGAGCTTGATCTGGAGCTAAGAAGAACTCTTGTTGTTAGAGCTGGCTGCTCCATTCGCCTTTTTGTACCAATCAAGGGACGTCCTACACCTACTGTCACCTGGACCAAGGAAGGCGGACCTGTTCCACGTGCAGTAATTGACAGCACTGAATCATTTACGATGCTGATCATTCCTGAGAGTTCAAGAATTGATGCAGGCAAATATGAGCTTACCCTCGAAAACTCAGCCGGAAAGAAGAGTGCTGACATACACGTGAGAGTTCTGGATTCACCTGGGCCTCCGCTTAACCTAAAACCAATCAAGATTGACAAAGAAAGCATTACACTTCAGTGGGAAATGCCTCTCATTGATGGCGGCGCAAAGATCACAAACTATATAATTGAGAAAAGAGAATCAACACGCAAGGCTTTTGCTACTGTTGTTACAAAATGCCCAACTACTTCAGTCAGAATTTGTGACCTGGGTGAAGGTTGTGAGTACTATTTCAGAGTGTCTGCTGAGAATGAGTATGGTATCGGTGAGGCGGTTGAAACTTCTGATCCAATTCGTGCATCCCAGACACCAAGCTCTCCAGAGAGCATTATTCCTACTGACATCACCAAGAACTCTATAAGCCTGGCTTGGACCAAACCTAAACATGATGGTGGAAGCAGAATTACTGGATATGTCCTCGAAGCCCAGAAGAAGGGAACTGATCAGTGGGCTCATATTACGACGGTCAAGAACATGGATTTCACTGTGAAGAATCTCAATGAGAATGAGGAGTACATTTTCCGTGTAATGGCTGTCAATCACTCTGGTAGAAGTATTCCAAGGGAGAGCAAACCCATTGTTGTCAAGGATTCTACCTCTTTGCCTGAGTTTGACCTATGTGGTGTTTGTCACAAGACTGTTATTGCCAAGGCAGGAGATGATATCAAGGTTGAAATTCCAGTTATGGGACGTCCTAGACCAACTGTCTCTTGGCAGAAGGATGGTGCAGCCCTCAAACTCACACAGAGGACCAATGTAGAAACTACTGCTGCTAGTGTCATTATCAGCATCAGTGAGTGCACCAGAGCTGACAGTGGTGTATACACCATGACAGGAAAGAACATTGTTGGATCTGTGACAGACAGTATCATTCTGAAAGTTCATGATGTACCTGGTCCACCCAAAGGACCAGTTAAGATTGTGGAAATATCTCGTACTTATTGCATCTTTTCATGGGACACTCCTGAGAATGATGGAGGGGTTCCCATAAACAACTATGTCATTGAAATACGAGACACCACTTCTCAAACATGGACTGAGTTGTCTTCTACTGTCATCCGCACAATGTTTAAAGCCATCCGGTTAACTACTGGATCGGAGTACCAGTTCAGAATAAAGGCTAAGAACAGATATGGTGTTGGACCTCCTATTACTTCAGAGACAGTGGTGGCTGCCTATCCATTCAAAGTCCCTGGCCCTCCAGGTACTCCTAACGTTGTTGCATTTACCAAAAACTCAATAACAATTGGCTGGAATGAGCCTGTGTCTGATGGCGGAAATGAAGTCATTGGCTACCATGTTGAGAGGAAAGAAAGAACCGGCATAATGTGGTATAGGGTTAGCAAGGGTCTTGTGAAAGGAAATATCTTTAAATCCTCTGGACTTGAAGATGGAGTCGCTTATGAGTTTCGTGTCATGGCTGAAAACATGGCTGGAATTGGTAAATCCAGCAAGGCGTCAGAACCAATATTGGCCTTGGACCCTGTTGACCCACCAGGTCAGCCTGTGCCAATATCTGTCAACAAGAATGCCATTACTATTCAGTGGACAAAGCCTGAGTATGATGGTGGGTTTAAAATCACCGGCTACATAGTGGAGAAGAGAGAACTGCCTGCTGGTCGCTGGATGAGAGCCAACTTTACCAACATAATTGAAACAACATTCACTGTTAGTGGACTCACTCAGGATGCCTTATATGAGTTCCGTGTCATAGCCAGAAACTCAGCAGGTGCAGTGAGCATACCTTCTGAGCCTTCAGATCCTATTATCTGCAAAGATGACATTATCGAACCACGCATTATGGTAGATGCCATCTTTAGGGATGTTCTTCTACTAAAGGCAGGAGAGTCATTCAAGCTTGAAGCTGATATTGCTGGTCAACCAACGCCATCTATGGTTTGGACCAAGAATGGAAAGGAGGTTGAGAATACAATGAAACTGGAAGTTAGGTTCACTGAACTGACAACTACTCTAATCAACAAGGACTCTATAAGGTCAGATGGAGGTGAATTCATTTTGACTGCCACTAATGTTGGTGGATTTGCAAAGCACATCTTTAATGTTAAAGTGCTTGACAGACCGGGACCACCAGTTGGACCTCTTAAGGTGACCAATGTCACTGCTGAGAACTGTGTGCTCTCCTGGGCTCCACCTGCAGATGATGGTGGTTCCAAGATTGAAGGATATGTGATTGAGAAGCGTGAATCAAGCAGGCTGGTTTGGACCAGTGTTGTTTCAGACTTGCAAGATACTCAATACAAGGTTCCTAAGCTGCTCAAAGGAAATGAATACATTTTCAGAGTAATGGCAGTGAACAAATATGGAACTGGTGAATCGCTTGAATCACAACCCACTATTGCAGAAAACCCATATGTGATTCCAGATCCTCCTGAGAATCCTGAGGTGACAGCTATCACTAAAGATTCAATGGTTGTTATGTGGCAAGCACCTAAGAGTGACGGTGGAACTCCCATCACCACCTACCATATTGAAAGAAAAGATAGAATGGGCCTCCGCTGGGTCAAGTGTAACAAGAGGAAAGTCAAAGATCTGCAGTTCAAGGCATCAGGTCTTGTTGTTGGACATGAATATGAATTCAGAATTATTGCTGAGAATGCTGCTGGATTGAGTGCACCAAGTGTGTCTAGTCCATTCTACAAGGCCACTGATGGACTATACAAGCCTGGAGCTCCATGCAACCCCAGAATCTTGGACACAACCAAGTCTTCAATTACTGTGGCATGGAACAAACCTGCATATGATGGTGGCTGTGAAATCACGGGCTACATTGTAGAGACATGCATACCATCTGAAAAGGAAGAAGAAGAGGAATGGACCATTGTGACACCAAAGGAAGGTCTTCTTGCTACCTCATACACCATTGTTAACCTGAAGGAGAATCAAGAGTACAAGATTCACATCTCTGCTGTCAATGGTGAAGGAATTGGAGAGGCAGCATCTGTACCTGGAAATCCGAAGGCAGACGACAGGCTTCTCCCTCCTGAGATTGATTTGGATGCTGAACTTCGGTCAGTTGTCAGGCTTAGAGCATGCTGTTCACTTAGACTGTTTGTGCCTATCAGAGGCAGACCACCTCCTCAGGTTAAATGGACCAAAGGAGATGGGGAGCCAGTTGAGAGGGCAATCATTGACAGCACAACATCATACACATCACTGATAATTGAAAATGTGAACCGATTTGACAGTGGAAAGTATAATCTTACTGTTGAGAACAGCTCTGGCTCCAAGACAGTTACAGTACAAGTCAGAGTGCTTGATACACCAAGTGCCCCACAGAATCTGAAGATTATTGCTGTAACAAAGGATGCTGTGACTCTGACTTGGGATTCACCAGTGAATGATGGTGGCGTTAAGATTAAGAATTATGTTGTTGAAAAACGCGAGTCTACAAGAAAAGCATATGCCACAGTCAATGCTCTCTGCTATCAAACCACCTTCACTGTTGACCAGCTCCTGGAAGGATGCAACTATTACTTTAGAGTTTTAGCAGAGAATGAGTATGGCATTGGCTTGCCCATTGAAACTGGTGAATCAGTTAAGGTGTCAGAGAAACCACAGCCTCCTGGCAAAATCACTCTTAAGGATGTTACCAAAAACAGTGTCACTCTCTCCTGGGAGAAGCCAGAGCATGATGGTGGCAGTAGAGTGGGCTGTTATGTGGTTGAGATCCTGCCTAAGGGTGCTGACAAGTGGACCCAAGCACTGATTGTAAAAGAAACAGAAGCTACTATTAGTGGACTAAATGCAGGTGAAGAATATATGTTCCGTGTCGCTGCAAGAAATGAAAAAGGAACAAGTGATCCACGTCAAATTGGAGTTCCTGTGATTGTAAAAGACCTTGTTATTGCACCTGCTGTCAAAATGTTGTTCAACACATTTACTGTGTTGGCAGGAGAAGACTTGACAGTGGATGTTCCTTATATTGCACGCCCCAAAGCAACTGTTTCATGGGTAAAGGATGGTCTCCCTCTTAAGAGAACTACCAGAGTAAACTTTGGTGCAACAGACACAATGCTGAACCTCACTATAAAAGAAGCAACTAAAGATGATGTTGGACACTACATTATTACTCTTACCAACACAGCAGGAGAGACAACAGCAGATATTGGCATTGTTGTTCTTGACAAACCTGGCCAACCAGGTGGTCCAGTTAAGGTAGAGGAGGTCACTTCTGACAGTGTAACCATCTCCTGGAATCCACCAGAGTATGATGGTGGTTGCACCATCAAAAACTATATTGTGGAAAAGAGAGACACATCTACCACTACCTGGATGGTTGTATCTTCCAACCTAGCAAGGACCAAAATTAAGGCAGGCAGGCTGAAGACAGGTTCTGAGTATCAATTTAGAATTACTGCAGAAAACAGATATGGAAAAGGCCCAGCTCTTCTGTCAGCATGCATTTCAGCTCAATACCCATATAAACTCCCAGGGCCCCCAGGAACACCATCCATTGCACTCTGCACCAAAGATAGCATGGTGGTCACCTGGAATGAACCTGTCATTGATGGTGGAAGTTCTATCTTGGGCTACCATCTTGAACGTAAAGAGAGGAACAGCATCCTGTGGGTCAAACTTAACAAATCTCTTATTACAGACCAAACCTTTAAGACCACTGGCCTAGAACCAGGAATGGAGTACGAATACAGAGTGTATGCTGAAAACATAGTTGGAATAGGCAAAGCAAGTAAAGTGTCTGAGGGCTATATTGCTAGAGATCCTTGTGATCCACCTGGCACCCCAGAGGCAATAAAGATTACTAAGGACTCAGTGACTATTGTTTGGACCAAACCTGAGTATGATGGTGGTGCAAAGGTTACAGGCTACATTGTGGAAAAGAAGGAGCTACCAGAGGGTCGTTGGTTGAAGGCTAATTTTACTAATGTAATTGAGACAGAATATATAGCAAGTGGACTTGTGGAGGGCAATCAATATGAGTTCCGTGTCGTTGCCAGAAATGCTGCTGGTGTTTTCAGTATTCCTTCTTACAGCACTGGTCCAATTACTGCCAGAGATGAGATTGAGCCACCACGCATCAGCATTGACCCAGAGTATACACAGAATATTGTGGTCAGTGCTGGCGACAACTTCAAAATTGATGCAGATGTTCATGGAAAACCACTGCCCTCTATCCACTGGATGATGGGAGAGCAGGAACTAGGCAACACAATTCATAGGGAAATTAAGAACACACCCACCAAAGCTTTTATATCTGTCAAAGAAGCTAAATTGTCTGATGGAGGGCAATACATTTTGCTGCTGAAAAATCCAGGAGGAGAAAAGACTGTACAGGTCAATGTTGTTGTTCTAGATAAACCTGGAGAACCACAAGGGCCTCTTGTTGTCACAGGAATAAGCAAAGACAGATGCTGCCTTGCATGGAAACCACCATTGCAGGATGGTGGCAGCAAGATCTCTCACTACATTGTGGAGAGAAGAGAGACAAGCAGACTAATCTGGAGTGTAGTTGAACCAAAAGTGGAGAACATTTGTCTAAAAGTTACTAAGCTTCTGGAGGGAAACGAGTACATCTTCAGAGTCTGTGCCGTCAACCAATTTGGAGTGGGTGCACCACTTGAATCTTCTCCTGTAATAATCAAGGATCCATACATGTCACCTGGATCGCCCAAGAACTTAGAAGTTTCAAATATTAAAAAGGATTCAATGATGCTTACTTGGGAGGTTCCTTCTGAAGATGGTGGCAGTCCTGTAACTGGATACATAATTGAGAAGCATGACAAAGAAGGCGTAAGATGGACTAGGTGCAACAGGCAAACAGTCACTGATTTGAGTTTTAAGGTCACAGGACTTTTGGAAAACCACAATTATGAATTCAGAGTTGCAGCTGAGAATTCTGTTGGTGTTGGTGAGCCAAGCTCCCCAACTGTTTTCTACAAAGCTCTTGATCCTATCTTTAGGCCTGGCCCACCACATAATCCAAGAGTTACAGACACTACAAAAACATCAGTATTCCTGTCATGGGGAAAACCCATTTCTGATGGAGGCTGTGAGATTCAGGGATACATTGTTGAGCGCTGCTATACCGCTGCTGAAGCACCTGCTGCTGAAGGAGCTGCCACAGAAACACTTGTTGAAGAATGGATAATGTGCACACCAGCTACCGGTGTTAAGAAGACTAAGTTTGAAGTTGCAAATCTGAAAGAAAACCAGGCATACAAGTTTAGAGTATGTGCAATCAACAAAGTAGGAGTTGGCGAGCATGCTGACGTCTCTGGAATTGTTGTTGCTAAGGACAGAGCAGAAGAGCCAGACCTTGACATTGACCCAGAACTAAGAAAAATTGTTACCATTAAAGCTGGTGCGTCCCTTAGACTCTTCATTCCTATCAAAGGAAGGCCCATGCCTGCTATAAAGTGGGACAAAGATGAAGCTGCCCTTAAAGAGACTGCTCAGGTTGAGATAACCAGCAGTTATACATTGCTTGTGATTGATAAAATTAGCAGAAATGACAGTGGAAAATACACAGTCTCTGCAGAGAATTCCAGTGGAACCAAATCTGCATTTGTTGTTGTCCGTGTCCTTGACACACCTAGTGCTCCTGTCAATCTTAAAGTGAAAGAAATTACAAACCAGTCAGTAACACTGGGATGGGAACCACCTCTGTTGGATGGTGGCTCCAAGATCAAAAACTACATTGTTGAAAAAAGAGAAAGCACACGTAAAACATTTGCAGCTGTTGTTACAAATTGTCATGCTCTTTCATGGAAGATCGAACCACTCCAGGAGGGCTGCAGTTACTACTTCCGTGTACTTGCAGAGAATGCTTATGGTGTTGGTTTGCCTGCAGCAACTGTTGATCCTCTTAAGGTCTCAGAAGTGCCCCAGGCTCCAAAGAGTTTAATTGTTACAGATCAGACAAAAACAAGCATCTCTCTGGCCTGGGAGAGGCCAGAGTATGATGGTGGTAGCAGAGTCATGCAGTACTTGCTTGAGGTGCAGCTGAAGGGTCAAGAGAAATGGTCTGCTGTAAACACTTTTAAGACAATGGAGGCAACAGTCTCTAATTTGAACCCAGGAGAGGAGTATCTGTTCAGAGTTACAGCTGTCAATGATAAAGGAAAGAGTGACCCTAAAGTCCTTTCTGGGCCAGTGATGACCAAAAACTTGGTCTTTGAGCCAGATGTCCGTCCAGAATTCAGCAGCTACAGTGTTCATGTGGGCAAAGACATTAACATTGACATTCCATTCTTTGGACGTCCTAAACCTACCATCACATGGACTAAAGATGGCGCTCCTTTGAAGTTTACTACAAGAGTCCATATTGTCAATACACCAACACATACAACACTAAGCATAAAAGAGGCAGCAGGCGATGATGGTGGTATGTACAGTATAAATGTTGCCAACTCAGCTGGAAAGAAGGACACAACAATTGAAGTCATTGTACTTGACAAGCCTGGCCCTCCATGTGGCCCTGTGAGATTTGATGAAATCACAACACAGAGTGTCACTATATCATGGGACCCACCAAAACACAATGGTGGATGCCAAATTTCAAACTACGTTATACAGAAAAGAGATACTACTACTACAACATGGGAGAATGTTAGCATCAACTGGGCCAGAACCACCATAAAAGTATCTAGACTAAAGACTGGAGCTGAATACCAGTTCAGGATCATTGCCCAGAACCGTTATGGTAAAAGCCATGGCCTAGATTCATCTGCTGTAGTTGCTCAGTACCCATACAGAGAGCCAGGCCCTCCAGGCACTCCTTTCATCTCTTCTCTCTCTAGGGACCATCAAATTGTTGAGTGGCATGAACCTGTCACAGATGGAGGCAGTCCTGTTCTTGGCTACCATCTTGAAAGGAAAGAGAGGAATAGTATTCTCTGGGTCAAGATCAACAAGACTCTTATCCACGAGTCTAGTTTCAAGAGTTACCCCTTGGAAGAGGGTGTTGAATATGAATACAGGGTTTATGCTGAAAATATTGTTGGAATTGGAAGGAGCAGCAAAGTCTCAGAGGGATGTGTTGCTCGTGATCCATGTGATCCTCCTGGAACACCAGAGGCCATCCATGTGACCAAAGACACCATTGTCATTCAGTGGACTAAACCAGAATATGATGGTGGAAGCAATATCACTGGCTATATTGTGGAAAAGCGTGATCTGCCCGAGGGCAGGTGGGTAAAGGCAAATTTTACTAATGTGATTGAGACCCAGTTTACAGTGACTGGTCTGACTGAAAATGCACAGTATGACTTTAGAGTCATTGCTAAAAATGCTGTTGGCACTGTCAGCAAACCATCATATAACAGTGGACCTATCGCTGCAAGTGATGCTGTGGAGGTACCAAAATTCTCCATCGATCCTGCATTCACTAAGACCATTATTGTCAATGCTGGAGAGACGTTCAAGCTAGATTCTGATGTACGTGGCAAGCCGCTGCCAACAATCCAGTGGTTCAAAGATGACAAACCAGTTGAAAACACACTTCGACTAGAGATCAGAAACACAGAAAACCATGCAATGATTGTCATTAAAGACTCTGTTAGAGTTGATGGTGGAACTTATACACTCCAGATGACAAATGAAGCCGGCAGTGAGACTGTTCCATTTAAGGTTTTGGTACTGGATAAACCTAGCCCATGTGAAGGACCACTCCACGTCACTGGAGTCGCTGAAGATAGATGCACACTGGTATGGCACCCCCCTCTACATGATGGAGGTAGTCCTATTACACATTACATCATTGAAAGAAGGGAGACAAGTCGTCTAGCTTGGACTGTTGTTTCTAGCAAATGTGGCACCACATGCTACAAAGTTACCAAATTACTGGAAGGTGATGAATATATGTTCCGTGTAATGGCAGTTAATAGTCATGGTGTAAGTGAGCCACTGGAGTCTGGTGCAGTAATAATGAAAACTCCATTTGTTCCTCCTGGTCCACCTCACATTGAGGATGTATCTAACATTGCCCATGATGGTATGACCATGTCTTGGTCTGCCCCTGAGACTGATGGTGGCAGTGAAATTACGAATTACATAATTGAGAAAAAGGACAGAACTGGGATCAAATGGACCAGATGCAACAGACAGAAGGTCACTGATCTCTCATTTAGAGTTACAGGCCTGACCACAGGCCATGAGTATGAATTCAGAGTGGCTGCTGAGAACATAGTTGGAGTAGGAGAGCCAAGTCTTGCAAGTTCATACTACAAGGCCTGTGATCCCAAGTATAAACCTGGAGCCCCAGGATATGTGCATGTGATTGACTCAACAAAGACTTCTATTAGTGTGTCATGGGGTAAGCCTCTGTCTGATGGTGGCAGTGTCATTCAAGGATATATTGTTGAAGTCTGCAAGGCTGAAGAGGAAGAATGGATCATGGTCACTCCTCCAACTGGCCTGCGTGTCAACAAATATGAAATTACAAAGCTTACTGAGGGTCAGGAGTACAAGATCCAAGTGTGTGCTCTGAACAAATTGGGAGTTGGTGAGCCAGCAGTTCTCTCTGGAACAGCTAAGCCTGAAGAAAGGGTGGAACCGCCTGAGATCCACCTCGACTCTGAGCTCAGGAAGGGCATTGTACTGAAAGCAGGTGGCTCTGTTAGAATTAATATTCCATTTAAGGGCAGACCAGCACCTGAGATAAAGTGGACTAAGGATGATGGAAACCTGACTGAAAAACCAGTGGTTGAGAAAGATCATAATTTCACACAGTTGTCCATTGACTCATGTGACAAAAGTGACTCAGGAAAATACACCCTGAGCCTGACTAACAGCAGTGGCACTGTGTCTGAGTTTGTTTCAGTTAAAATTCTGGATGCCCCTGGGGCCCCACAGAACCTTGTTGTTAAAGAAATCAGAAAGGACTCTGTCACTCTGGCTTGGGATGCTCCATTGATTGATGGAGGTGCCAAAATCAAGAACTATGTCATTGACAAACGTGAATCAACAAGAAAGGCATATGCAAATGTGTCCACAAAATGCACCAAAACAACATTCAAAGTTGAGAACTTGATTGAAGGTGCTATGTACTACTTTAGAGTCATGGCTGAGAATGAATATGGAATTGGTCCGGCTGTGGAAACAAAGACTGCCTCCAAGGCCTCTGAGGTATCACTGCCTGTTGGAAAGGTTTTCCTCACTGATGTCACTAAGTCCAGTGTCTCACTGGCCTGGGAGAAACCTGAGCAGGATGGAGGGAGCAGAATTGCTGGCTATCTAATTGAGATGCAGCCTAAGGGTACAGATAAGTGGGGAGTTGCAACAAATACAAAAACATGTGAAGGTACTGTCACAGGCCTTACAGCTGGAACAGAATACCTATTCCGTATCATTGCTTACAATGAAAAGGGAAAGAGTGAGCCAAAAGCACTTGCGGCACCTGTAATTGCCAGTGACATGACCATGGAGCCAAGCATCAAAATTCCATTCAACACTTACAGTGTATTAGCTGGAAAGGATCTAAAGTTAGCATTCCCTGTTCTTGGCAAGCCAAAACCTAAAATCACCTGGGCCAAGGATGGTCAGGCTTTGAAGGTGACATCAAGAATCAATATAATAAACACTTCAGCAACAACAGGAATAGAAATTACTGAGGCATGCAAGGAGGACTTTGGCAAATACACAATTACAGCAACCAATACCACTGGCACAATCGCAGAGGATGTATCTGTCATTATCCTTGACAAGCCTGGTCCACCAAAAGGGCCAGTCAAGATTGTTGAAGTGAGCAACACCTTTGTTCATCTCTCCTGGGACCCCCCAGAGTACACTGGTGGATGCCAAGTAAAGAATTACATAGTGGAAAAGAGAGACACAACCACTACAACATGGCAAACAGTCACCACTCAGCTAGCTAGAACAGCTTTTAAGGTCAGCAAGCTGAAGACAGGTTCAGAATATCAGTTCAGAATCATAGCTGAAAATAGATATGGAAAGGGTGTGCCTCTAGATTCCAAGGCCATTGTGGTGCAATATCCATACAAACCACCAGGTCCTCCAGGAACACCACATGTGAAATCTGCAACTAAAGAAATGATGATCATTGAATGGAATGAGCCAGTCATTGATGGTGGAAGTGCAGTTATTGGCTACCATTTGGAAAGCAAGGAAAGAAGCAGCATTCTATGGAACAAACTAAACAAGACTCTCATCACTGACACCCAATTCAAGATCTGTAACCTTGAGGAGGGTATTGGATATGAATTTAGAGTTTATGCTGAAAATATTGTTGGCATTGGCCGAAGTAGTAAAGTATCCGAGTCCTTTGTTGCTCGTGACCCATGTGATCCTCCTGGTACTCCAGAAGCTGTATCTATTTCTAAGAACCAAATCAAGATTCAGTGGACTAAGCCTCAGTATGATGGTGGTAGCAAAGTGAATGGATATATTGTGGAAAGGAAAGACCTCGCCTCCCCTGATGGGCGCTGGGTAAGAGCTAACTTTACCAATATAGTTGAAACTGAGTACACTGTCACTGGTCTGACAGAAAATGAGCAATATGAATTTAGAGTTATTGCAAGAAATGCAGCTGGCATCTTTAGCGAGCCATCTGACAGCTCTGGACCTATTACTGCTACTGATGAAATCGAACCACCAAGGGCCTCAATGGATCCTAAATACAAAGATGTTATTGTTGTAAATGCTGGAGAAAATCTGCTTCTGGATGCAGACATCTATGGAAAACCAATTCCTGAGGTGCTCTGGCTAAAAGAGGGCAAGGAAATGGACAAAGCCTTGCGCATTGAAGTGAAAACTACACAGAAACGTGCAGCAATGACCATTAAGGATGTAACCAAGCTTGATAGTGGCCACTATGACCTCATCCTCAAAAATCTGGGTGGTACAAAAGTGTTCCCTATCACAGTTAAAGTCCTTGATAAACCAGGTCCACCCACTGGACCCATGAAGGTTACTGGAGTCATGGCCGACAGGTGCATTCTTGCCTGGTCTGAGCCGGCTCTAGATGGCGGGGCCAGTATCACTCACTATGTACTGGAGAAGAGAGAGACTAGCAGGTTGTCCTGGACAGTAGCTGCATCAGATATCAAGGGTCTGTACCATAAAGTAACTAATTTGCTTCCTGGCGATGAATACATTTTCAGAGTCAGAGCAGTGAACAAATATGGCATTGGTGACCATCTGGAAAGTGAACCCATCATTGCACGCAATCCTTACAGGCCTCCTAGTGCTCCTGGAACTCCAGAAGCCAGTCTGATCACAAAGGACTCTATAGTTTTGTCATGGACAGCTCCTGAACAGACTGGTGGAGCTGAAATTGAAGGTTACCATCTTGAAAAACGTGACAAAGACAGTGTACGGTGGACAAAATGCAACAGACAAAAGCTGACAGACACTCACTTTAAAGTCACAGGTCTGATCACAGATCACTTCTATGAGTTCCGTGTTGTTGCTGAGAATGAGGTTGGAATGGGAGATTTCAGTGAGCTGTCCCTGTTCTACAGGGCATGTGATGCCATAACACCACCTGGGCCTCCACACCATCCTAAAGTAACAGACTACACAAAGTCCTCTGTCTCTCTGTCCTGGGGCAAACCTGACTTTGATGGCGGCGCTTATATCAAAGGATACATTGTTGAAATGAGGGAGTATACACCGGTACCTAAGTCAACAGAGGAGGCAGAAATAGCACCAGCAGTGGAAGCACCAGTTGAAAAAGAATGGACAATGTTCACTCCACCCAGTGGCATTCAAGCCACCAAATTAACTATAACAGACTTGAAGGAGGGTGGCGAGTACCAGTTCCGTGTCTTTGCAATAAATTCAGAAGGAGTGGGGGAGGCTGCTAATGTCCATGGCACAGTGGTTACTTCTGACAGGGCAGAAGCACCAGAGATAGAGCTTGATGCTGAACTCAGAAAGGTTGTATCTGTCCGTGCTGGTGGAACTCTACGCCTGTTTGTCACCATCAGAGGAAGACCTGAGCCTGCTGTGAAATGGGAGAAAGTTGATGGTACCCTTACAGAGCGTGCTGTAATTGATACTACTAGTTCATACACCATGCTTGTCATTGACAATGTTAATCGCTTTGACAGTGGCAAATACTCACTAACACTAGAAAACAGTAGTGGCAAAAAATCTGCAATTGTTGCTGTGAGAATTTTGGATACACCAAGTGCACCACAAAACTTTATTGTGAAGGAGCTAAAGAAGGATTCAGTGACTCTTGCTTGGGATACTCCACTTACTGATGGTGGTTCTAAAATCACAAACTACATCATAGAGAAGAGAGAGTCTGTTAGGAAGGCCTATACTGCTGTCACTAGCAACTGCTCAGCAAACTCTTTTAAGATAGAAGACCTGCCAGAAGGTGGAATTTTCTACTTTAGAATCTGTGCTGTTAATGCATATGGCCAAGGCCAGATGGTTGAAACCAAAGAAGTAAAGGTGGCTGAGGTACCTTTGCCACCAAGCAAGGTTACCCTTGTAGATTTGACAAAGACCAGTGTGTCACTGGCTTGGGAGAAACCTGCTCACGATGGTGGAAGCAAAGTAATGTGCTACAATGTAGAATTTAAGCCTAAGAGTGGGGATAAATGGGGCACAGCATGTACAGTTAAGGTACCGGAAGCAACTATTCCTAATTTAACTCCAAATGAAGCTTATTTATTCAGAGTTGTTGCAATCAATGAGAAGGGGAAGAGTGAGCCAAAGGATCTTGGCTTACCTGTGGTTGCAAAGGATGTTGCTATTGAACCATCTGTCAACTTACTGTTTACCACATACACTGTGAAGGCTGGAGATGACCTCACTTTTGAGGTTCCAGTAAGAGGCAGACCAAAGCCCGCTGTGTCCTGGAAGAAGGATGGTCTTCCTTTGAAGCAAACCACATCAGTTACTATCTTAAACACTGCAGCCTCATCCAAAATCATTATCAAAGAGGCTAAGAAGGAACATGTTGGAAAGTATGAAATTACTTTGGCAAACACAGCAGGAACTGTTAGAGCAGATATTGGAGTCATTGTCCTTGATAAACCAGGTCCACCTAAAGGAATTAAGGTGGATGCAGTGACTTCAGACAGCATCTCCCTTTCCTGGTCCCCACCAGAATATGATGGTGGCTGCTCCATAAGCAATTACATTGTGGAGAAGAGAGACACAAACACACAGGAATGGCAGCTGATAGCAAGTAATGTTGCTAGAACAGCTTTCAAAGCTGGGCGCCTTACACATGGAGCAGAGTATCAGTTTCGCATTTATGCAGTTAACCGCTATGGAAAGAGTAGCTATCTGGATTCACCTGGAATCACTGCTCAGTACAATTTTAAACAGCCCGGACCTCCTTCTACACCCATAGTGAAACTGGCCACCAAGTCTTATATGTTGGTGACTTGGAATGAGCCAGTTAGTGATGGTGGTAGTCCTGTTCTGGGCTTCCACCTGGAGAGGAAGGAGCGTTCTAGCATTCTTTGGACAAAGATGAACAGAGGAATGATCAAAGATACCGAGTACAAAGTCACTGGAATTGAAGAGGGCATGATGTATGAATACCGTGTATACGCTGAAAATATTGCTGGTATTGGTAAATGTAGCAAGGCTTGTGAAGCTGTAGCAGCAAGAGATCCATGTGACCCTCCAGGTACACCCATTATCACTGCAATCACCAGAACATCAGTCTCCTTATCTTGGGATAAACCAGAATATGATGGCGGAGCAAAGGTTTCTGGCTACATAATTGAACTCAGAGAGCTTCCAGAAGGACGATGGACAAGGTGCAACTTCACTAATGTACCTGAGACCCATTATGATGTGACAGGCCTTACAGAGAACAGCCAGTATGATTTCCGTGTCATTGCAAAGAATGCAGCTGGACTGTTTAGTATACCATCAGACAATACTGGTCCTATCACTGTTAAGGATGACGTGGAGCCACCACGCATCATGATTGATGTGAAGTTCAGAGAGACAGTGTTTATTAAAGCAGGAGAAACTCTAAAGATTAATGCAGATCTTGCAGGACGTCCTGCTCCTGTCATTTCATGGGCCAAGGGTGGCAAAGAAATTGAGCTAAGAGCTAGAATTCAAATTGTTTCAACAGACACCAGCACATGTCTCACTGTGAAGGATTGTATCAGAAGAGATTCTGGACAGTATGCCCTGACTTTACAAAATATTGGTGGAACAGTTACCATGCCAATAAACTGTGTGATTCTAGATAGGCCAGGACCCTCAGCAGGACCACTTCAGGTCACAGATCTCACAGCAGCAGAGTGCACTCTCTCTTGGGGTCCACCACAGGAATCTGGTGGTGCAGGCATCACTCATTATGTTGTTGAAAAACGTGAGACCAGTCGGCTGTCATGGACACTGGTGAAGGCAGATGTCACAAAAACATTCTATAAAGTCACAGGCCTGCTCAAGGACAATGACTATATCTTTAGGGTTCTTGCTGTTAACAAGCATGGCGTTGGTGAAGCTCTGGAGAGTGATGTTATAAAGGTTACAGATCCATACACCTTTGCCACTGCTCCAGCTAGTGTTGATGTCACTACTATAACTGGAGACTCAATGACCCTCACCTGGTGCAAGCCAGCCAATGATGGAGGGAGTTCCATTACTGGATATGTGATTGAGCGTCGTGAGAAAACAAGCATGCGTTGGGTCCGTGTGAACAGAGATCCAGTTTCTGAATTTACCACAGTAGTAACCAAACTCCGCAAGGGTTGTGAATATGACTTCAGAGTTTATGCTGAAAATGCAGCTGGTTTGAGTCCCCCAAGTGAACCATCTGCAACATTCAGAGCAGTAGATCCTCTGGTTGTTCCTTCTCGACCAACCAAGCCAAAGATTGTGAATTCAACCAAAGACAGCATATCTATTTTCTGGAAACCACCAACAGATGATGGTGGTGCTCCTATCCTTGGATACAGTGTAGAATACAGAGACTACATGCAGAAACCAGAGGTAGAAGAAGAAGAAGAATATGAGGAGGAAGAGGAGGTACTTGAGCCACCTGAAGAACTAGCAAGATGGGTTGAGGCCATCACTCTTACAAAGAGCTTAGAATTCACCATCACTGGATTGAAGACAGATGCAGAATATGAATTCTGTGTTAAAGCAATCAATAAAGTTGGCAGCAGTATGCGTAGTCCATATTCAAATGCATCTGCAGCCAAGGACAGAACTGCAGAACCATCATTTGATGTTGACATTGAGATGCGTAAAGTACTTTCTGTTAAGAATGGTACAGCATTTACTATTAATGTGCCATTCAAGGGAAACCCTTTGCCATCAGTGACATGGGCTAAGGAGGGTGTTGATCTGAAAGTCAGAGGAACCATTGAATCAACAGAATCCAGCACTTCATTGACTATTGAGAAGTCAACTAGAAATGACTCTGGAGAATACACTGTCGCAATTGAATCGCCACTAGGAAAAGCAACATTGCCTGTGGTTGTCATGGTACTTGACTCTCCAGGACCCCCAGTGAATGTTAAAGTATCTTCAGTGACCAGGGACTCTGCAACCCTCACTTGGGAGGCTCCAGAGAATGATGGTGGTGATGCAGTAAAGGCCTACCATGTTGAAAAACGTGAGGCCAGTAAGAAAGCCTGGGTGACTGTGACTAGTAACTGCCACACTCTGACTTACACGGTGGAAGACCTACAGGAGGGAGCTATCTATTATTTCAGAGTTATTGGAGAAAATGAGTATGGAGTGGGTGTCCCTCAGGACGCTAAGGCTGGGACAAAGATTACAGGTAACATATGCACTGATTTCTTATAGTTGTAAAGTTCTTTTCTTTAGGAACATCATAAGTCAACATTATGTACTTAATAAAATTGTCCTGCTGTCTGTTATAGAGGTACCAAGTCCACCTGTGAAACTTGGAGTTGCAAATGTTACCAAGGACAGTGTTACAATTGCCTGGACCAGACCAGAATATGATGGTGGAAGCAGAGTCACTGGTTACCTTATTGATGCCCTGGAGAAAGGACAGACCAAATGGGTGAAATGTGCCACTGTGAGGACCATGACTCACACAATCAAGAGCCTTAGGGAAGGTGCAGAGTACTTTTTCAGAGTCCGTGCTGAGAACCATGCTGGACTAAGTGAACCCAAGGAGATGATTGTTCCTGTTATTGTCAAGGAAATACAAGGTATTGCTGCTATCTTTGTTTTTAACTTTTTATATTAGACATATTACATAATGTACATTTTTGACATGCTATGTCTATTTATAATTAATTATAATAATAATAATAATAATCCTAATTTATATAAATGGGCAAGTTTTTAAAAGCTATGGTATTTCTGAAAAAATACACATTATTATCATTATTGTTATAGTTTTAAGTTGACATGACTTACCACAGTCCTGTGCTATTGTTTTTCTTTTCCAACAGAGGCTCCAGAGTTTGACCTAAAGAACTACCCCAAGAATACAGTTTATGTAAGAGCAGGATCCAATCTGACCTTTGAGATTCCATTAACCGGCAGGCCCATGCCAAAGGTCACTGTTTCCAAGAACAATATTGTCATTAAGGGATCCAAGAGGCTGCTGACAGAAATAACTCCAGATAGCTTAATCATCACCCTAAATGAAAGTGTTTCAGTGGATGCTGGCAAATATGAAATCACAGCCTCAAATGCAGGAGGTACCACCAAGATTTTCATTATCTTCGTTGTTCTGGACAGACCTGGACCTCCTGTTGGTCCAGTTCAGATTGGAGAAGTTGGAGAGACCACAGTATATCTGAAATGGACTCCTCCAGAGTACGATGGTGGCAGTCCTGTTACTAATTATGTTGTTCTTAAACGTGAAACCAGCACTCCTACCTGGGCAGAGGTGTCAACTACCATTGCCAGAAGTGAGATCAAGGTGACTAAGCTGACCAAAGGAGAGGAGTATCAGTTCAGAATTAAGGCTGAGAATCGTTATGGTATCAGTGATCATATTGACAGCAAGCCGGTCATGATAAAGCTTCCATACAGTAAGCCACTTTATCCTGTATCTTCAATTCCATTTTTTTATGACAGCTTCTCTTTTATGAATAAGGCATCTTTCTTAATGTATTCTAACAAGAATGCTTTCTATAACAGCTGTGCCTGGACCTCCATCCACACCTTGGGTTAGCTATGTATCTAGAGAGAGTCTCACAGTCTGTTGGAATGAGCCAGTCAATGATGGTGGAAACCCTGTGGTTGGATACCATCTGCAGATGAAAGAGAGGACCAGCATCCTTTGGCAGAAAATCAATAAGACCCCAATCCCAGGAAACCAATGGCGGGTCACAAACATCTGCCCCGGTCTCATCTATGAATTCAAGGTGGCAGCTGAAAATTCTGCTGGTATTGGAAAAATGAGCAAAACCTCAGAAGAAGTGCTTGCTATTGACGCCTGTGGTGAGTATTTTAATTATTATGCTTTTATGCCTTAATTATGTGAGCTTACAACTAAAAATCTTTACAGTTATTTTATTAAACTTGGATGTTTCTCACTTTAATAACACAGAACCCCCAGCAAATGTTCATGTCACAGAAGTCACGAAGAACTCTGTCAGTCTGGCCTGGCAGAGGCCTCCATACGATGGTGGCAGTAAGATTACTGGCTACAGTGTAGAAAGGAGGGAGGCACCCAGTGGCAGATGGGTGAAGGCCAACTTTACAAACATCATTGAGA
>VOQK01015039.1:3125-13383 GCA_015052645.1 Benitochromis conjunctus
CTATGCTCATGTTTTGTTTTTAGTTTATTTATGGAGGAAATGAATGTATGATCCTGTGATGTGACCACAAAAATGACAACACCCATAACCCAAAAGGTTTTATTTATTACCTTTGGTTGTAATAGATTTCTTACAAAAGCATTTTTCTGTATGAGGAGTAGTAGAGTCACATTATATCTGCTGTTGTTTGTTTGTTTTTTACATCAGTGAGAAGAATAAAGTGGTAAACATGAGAAGCATAACTTAACTTTTAGAAATAAAGAAGGTGGCCTAGAAAAGGCACTCTGTAAAAAAGAAAATTAGTAACTCAGTAATTAAAGATTTTGTTGCATTAATTGGTGGCTAATAGGAAAAAAATAAAGACAGGCCATCCAGTGTTTACCTCGATGAATATCTAAAGCATTGTTAAAAAAAAATATACTGGAGTGTATGTACAAGTGGGTGTAGCTTATACGAAGAGCACCGAGTGAAATCGCTGTTGTGGACCGACATCTGGAGGGCTTGGCAGGCTGATTAAAGATGCAGCGTATTATTTTTTAGCGTATTGCATAATGTTGTACTTCATGCTTACAGAGTATTTATCTGCACCAAGCGATGTCAGAGTCTCTCAGACGATGTTGAACTCGCACACAGACGCCTTCTCAGCCCTGCAGTTCTCATCGAACCACTTCCCGTTGGCCGTGGCGGAGAGGATGGCGCAGTTCTGGCTGCGTCCCCCATCTGGCTGCTGGGTGATTTCAGTCTCCCAGTTTTTGAAGCGCACATTAGAGCCTGATTGGTCAACCCATTTGCCATCGGTAACCATGTCATTAATGCCCAGCCAGATGTGCTCATCGGGGCCAATGCTCTGGCGTACGTAGCTGTAGAGCTGGTCGTTTTCGTCTCCTGTTAGAGGAGTGCTTAAGCTGCCTCCTTTGGCAATGCAGTCGTCACTGGCGGCATGGAAGGATTGTTTCACCAGATTGGCCAGAAAACACTTTCCATGGGTCTTTGTGCCCTTCAGACAAACTGAGAGAGAGGGATCTATGAGGAAGTGGTACAAAAGCCTTGTATCTGTTTCAGCTTTCCATCTCTAGAAAGCTGTTTAACTAGAAAATAACATGCATTCTGCAAACTGAAGCAAATACTTTTGTGGATTGTGCAGCTTTGGGGCATTCTTTACAAAAAAAACCCCAACTGCATGGTGTTTGTGAAGAAGTCTGTACCTGTTTGTAAAGCTTGCTGCTCTTTCAGCAAGTTCAGCTCCTGATCAATGGCATCAACTCTCTTCTGCAGAGCCTCGACTGCAGCGTTGATGGCAGACTCTGCACAAAACAACAACAAAAAAACCCAAGGTGAACTCTAACAATGCTGTTGTCATTCTCACCTGGTGAATATGAAGTCCTACCTTTTTTGCCGTTTCTTTTCTTCGAATTCTGCTGGAGTGAGCAGTGTGCCAGCAAGAGAAGGCAGAGCACCATCCAAAGTCCTCTAGCATCCATCACGCCTGGAAAAAACACCTTAAATCCAGTGCAGGGAACCTGTTTTGGTGCAGCACAGCCTCTGAGCGCTGGCCAGACTGTCGTGTTTTACACACTCGGGCTGGAGGCACAAAGCTGAATGAGGAAATCTTATCTGAGAGAGAACAAATGCTTTACAGATGTTTGTGTTGCTTTTGAAAGGCTGAGGCAAGATGGATGGGGAGCAGCTTTTTGCATTTAACAGTGTTCAGACAAGCATGGCTGGTTTTATCCATATGTTTGTAAGACACCAATAAATTACAGACATCCTTTTGTCTTTTTGAGTGTGCAGTCCTTTATTACATAAATTGAATTTAACAGGATCTGCATGTTGATGAAGCTATTTTGTCAATTACCTGCATCGGTTTTTGTTTAACAGCAACAGCTATTAAAATGACAAACACATGAAGAGTGTTTTATCTTAGCTTTTCTAATCTCTTGTTTTCCTGTCACAGAGCCAGCTGTATTTCTTTTGAGGGCCAGAGGTTAGATGTTTGGGGGGGCGGGGGTCCACAGCTTACATCTGGATTGCCTAAATGAGCTGGAGGGTGTAGCTGACATGTGGCAGAGACTTATGTAATAAGTAATTTCCCTGTTGTGAAATTGATTTTTAAATTATGTTTTGTGTGTTTCTGGAAGCCATAAAGTTTCACTGACCATCAGCCAGCAATGAAAGACTCCAACCAACAGAGAATGATGCAGCTCTGAACTCTGCTGACACACACAAACACTCGTATGATCATTCTCATTGTAAATAATGTGTACAGTCATATGGAAAAGAAAGCAAATTCTCTTTCAGTCCTGAGGTTTTATGCATCAGGACATAAAAGAGAAAAATCATCTGGTCCTTAAGAAGTTCTAAAATAATGAAAATGCAAACTCGGATGAACAACAACACATGACATATTACACCTGAGGCAGTGTGGGAAAAGCCCATGATTCAACCAGGTCTGGCAGCAGTAATTTGAGGTAACTGTATTCTGTATGACTTTATCAGACTCGCATGTTGTGGAGGAGTTTTTGTCCACTCTTCTTTACAGTGTAGCTTCAGTTCATTGAGGTTTACAGGCGTTAGTTCATTATTCAAACAGGCTGAGGTCTGGAATTGGCTGGCCCACTGCAGTATGTTGATTAATTTCTTGTCCAGATAATCTGTTGTAGATTTGCTGATGTGCTGCGATCATTGTCCTGTTGTATGACTGTTCTATCCAAGCCTTAGCTGTCACACAGACAGCTAAAGCTCATATCTGACTCATATTTGACTCTAAAGTACTTTGGTATACAGATGAGTTCATGGTTGACTCAGTGACTGGAAGGTGCCCAGTCACTGTAGCCGCAATACAAACCCAAATAATCACCCCTGTTGTTGAAAATCACAGCATGTATGCTGGAGAGACAACAAGCAGTCCTCCCCGAAAAAGGGAATAGTTTGCTGGCAGTGGCCACAGCCCATTCCTCTCTCCGTAACCCGGCTGACTGATTTTTCTCTACAGTTGCTGTTTGCTAGTCCTTGTCCAGCCCATTCAGGCTGCACAACTCCAGCTTCTCCAGGCACATCCATACAGGCATCAGTTCAATATCACGACAAATATCTGTTCATTTCTGTGAGGAAGAACAGGATTAGCACTGTCCAACCAAGCTGCATGTATTTCTCTGTGGTGCTGTTTGAGGTGGAAGTGCTGGTGCTTATCGTCACTACAGTGAGCATTCCCAAAAAGTTGATCCTGTCCTTCTGAGCGTAGCGTTTTAGTGGGATTTCCTTACCTGGATGATTGAGCATACATCAAGATATAGCGAGCATTGTTTGAAATTAAGAACAGACACAATGCGATTTTATCAATATTTTTATCAAGAGAATATTTACAAAATAAATAAACATGAAAGCAGGTTCTGTGGTTTAGTATCATGACATTCAATGAAAATAAGTCATTTATAATGTACAAAAGTTCAGCCAAAGGCAAAGGCAGCTTGTATAAAGTAATACATAGAGAACAGCAATGCCCATTGGTATTGTACGCCGCCCCATGTACAGAGGCAAGAGTACAGACAGTGCATGGGTCAGAATTCACTCAAATGCATAGTTAGTAAGTTAATCAGTAAATATCAGTCCAGACTACATCACCTCAGCCAGCAACACAGTACATCATCTTCTATGAAATTATGACAATCATGTTTGCAGTGTACTAAGATGAAAGCAGGAGGTTCCCCTCTGCCCGCAGCTACATGGAAAACTGAACTATATCATAGTTTTGTGTTTATAAACACAGGTTTCTGATAATCTGAGTAACCTTCATTATTTTGTATTTAATTATTTGTACCTTGTTCCCTTAGAGCGCTCTCATCTGATTCGGGTGCTACTGTAATGAATACTCTCTTGTGGTTCACTCTCCTCTTTAAAACCTTAAGTTATTGTTCCGTGTAAGCTTATTAGTTTAGAAGCTTGTTAACATTCACTATTATGATTCTCTATTACTGCAACATCTGTATCAGAGCACTTTGTGCATCGCGTTCTCCACTCTGTGTACAGCGCAGCACTTCTGATAAACACAAAGCCAACCGAGGTGCAGCTTTGCTCTAATCAATAAGCAAAGCTCAGTGCACAGTCAGTCTACATTTCTTATATAATTGATCACCTTGGGATATCACCCTGCGAAACGATCGAAAACAAACGAAAAGTATAAATTTCACGAGAATACACGAGCTTTGAAATCAAAGTGCTTGCACAAAATAAATACAGCTTAATGTAAATCAGGAAAAAAACATGACACACAAAGGTAAAAACATCCAGGAATAAATTAAATGTGCTTCATGTTTGCAAAAAATACAACGAGTCCTCTTCTTCTTTTCATCACGCTTTACAATGTGGAACCTTTGCAGAGCATCCCTCTCGTCTATGTCGGGCAAACCACTGGAATAACAGCAGAGATCAATATTAACAAAGCTGCGATGGAGCCGCTGACACGGCCTCAGTATGAGGTACAAATTATAATCCAGGAGATCAAGACAGGGAAAAACAAAAGGACGTACGTGAGCGACTAAACCTATTTCTGGCACAGGTCGAGTGATTCAAATACAACCATAGATGTGATTAATAACTATTAATCATTGCAGCAGTGTCTCAAATATTAAGTGCTAGGTAAACAGACCTCTGTGTGAGTGGTTGTGAGTCATAGTCTGCAGGTCTAGACACTAACAACCGTGCAGGAGAGAGGGGAAGTGCGAGGGGAAGCATCGGGGTCAGACTGCACTACAGTTCAGTGGTCAAGAGGGGGCGCTCTCTCATTATGAGTAACACCACCACAACATTCATAATCAAACGCGTCACAAACCTCTCCATCCAGGGCTCACACCAGAGCTACGAGTGTGGGGCAGCGATTTGTTATGAAGAATAGCACAAAAGAAATACAGGAAGAAAAAATAAAGGAATGAAACAGAAAGTGAAATGTGGACGACACAGTCAAAAAGACAGACTGCAAATGTTTAGAGATGCTTAAGCTCTGTACTCGGTAAGCATCATATGCACAGTATTTAAAATTCAAGTAGCATTTTTATAAATGAAATGGGATTTCAGTCTATTTTATTTGAAATGACAATGTAATTACATTTACCTATGAATCCTTATCCAGTACAAAGTGCAGAATAAAGGGGCAAAGTTATACTGAGAGTAATTTTACATAGTGTGTAAGTAACTGTAAGTAGTGGTGGTCTTTTTACAGTTTCATTATACTTTATATTGGTGTGATTTATGGATATTCCACTATTGAACCGTCCTGTTATATAACATGTGATAAGGACCGTTCTTCCTTTCCTTCCTTACAGGAAAAGACAAACATCACAGGGAATACGTCCATCAAGACCCATGAAATCTTATAGTGATGGAGCCAGTGATTACTGCATTTACAAACGTGCGTGTTCATGCCACCCACCCATCCACCGGGTGGGGTGAAGAAAGAAATAACTAAACTGTGGGTGGGTGGACGGCATCAGCCTTTTAACCCCATTGGCCTTTTACGACTGAGGGGTAAAAAACCTGATTAATATGAATGGAAAAAAGACTCTAACAGAATAATTTTTACTGTGTATCCAAAACAAGAATAAGTTGTTCTTTTTCACTATGAACACTTGTATTTATGTTTTTTAGTTGTACAGTTCAGTCATTTCTTTGGTTTCTTTTTGTGTTTTCTACACAAAAGCTACTACACTACACTTCTCTGCTAAATTACCTGAAATAACACACCTCTTACAACTTTTGCACGACTTCAAATAATTCACGCACTACTTAAAATTACTTACTATATACACTTTCTATACGATGTGTTTCCTTTCATGTAAAATGAAATTACTTGCAGTATAATTATTTATTTTTTCCAGTAAAAACTTACTGTACACTGTTGATACATTCCTTATTATAGTGCATGTGCTTATGGGTACATGCACTATGTTACTCACGGGTACATGAATTATGTTAATGTAGATTAACATAATCACACTGGAATTTCAGACTAAATTATATTAATTCCAGTTAATTCAGGTCAAATCACACCCTTAGTTCAGACCCTATTATAAAGTGGTACCAAAAGTAATTTTCTAAATTTATTGCTGATTTCATTACAGTTTGAAAGTGATTTTGAAGGATCTGCTGGTGTGTTCAAAGTCTTTAATGGGGTAAAGGAGAAGACCCATTTTCATTACTGTACACAGGCCAACGTCACCCCCTAAAGGCTCGTTTAGATGCAGGAAAACGCTCACGTTTTATAATTGCTTTTTAAACTCTAACTTGGAGTGAAAAACTCACACTGAAGCTTTCAAAGGATTTTGTAATGACCTGAAATCAAACGAATTTATGCATCAATGATGTACAGTACTGTGGTTGCAACATATATAACCGCTGACGCGTTCCTTTGATCTTACATCATCAGCACAGAAATAATTGACTGCTATTGATCTTTTGGTTTATGTGGAACAAGGATGACATATGCAGACATACTGCCAACATGGGATTGTTGGGAATCTCTCTGTGATGTTATTTTACTTCAAATATGAAGCAACCTGTGTAACGACAAGAGACAGGCTCACCTTTGAGAATGTAGTCTGTCAGGAGGCTGGGCACCTTGTCACTATCATCTCTCATAGCTTGCAGAACTGGGAATTGAATGAATCAGAGTTAGTGACTCAGCTGCTACAAACTGCACAGTGCAGGAGAAGCAACTTACTCTTAGTCAAGATCTGGAGGTCTTCAATTGAAGGAGGGTGTCGCTTCTTCTCGTACGGGATGACTGTGGTCAAATACTGCAAAACGTTTGAGATAACACACAGATATTCAGGAAAACAACACATTAAGCCTGAACTGAACTGTCTGATCTTATTAATAGCTTTGAGAATGTGGAGTAGAAAGCATGTCTGCGTTTTAGGGTGGTTTCCAGCCCTTATTTATCTGACGCAGCACTTGTCAGATAAACTCAAGAACCACTTCATCAACAACGCCTCTCATGTTCAAACACGTTCCTTTGAGCTAATTTCAAACTAGATTTGAGCTACTTTTAGTAGAGCTGTTCTGTCCAAATACTCCATACCCAACGTAGGTGCACCCAAAGATAAACTGCAGGTGTGAACCTAGGTTTGGCATCACCATTCGAGAGCAGAGAAGACAAACGATACAAGTGGAAAGCTGAGAGAGAAAAGGAAAAGCACAGTAACCTGTCTCTCACTGCACCCGCTCCCAAAAGTTTGACGGAAACTGTTTTGGATAACAGAGGAGATCCCCTCCATGCTGAAGCGCTGACAAGGAAGGAAGAAAAGCAAAGGAAAAAAAGATTACCAGAGAGAGCAGATTTAAGGAAATACAGTAAATGCAGAAGACACTAGAACAGAAAGACCACTCTTTCACTCTGCCAACACCTCAGGAATGGTGAGAATCCCTTAAAACCTGGCTGTAAAGTTAAAGTACTCACCGAGCCAAGTGTTTTCTCTGGAAGACCCTGCGGTGTCCCAGCTCCACCTTTAAGCTTCTTCTTCTTCTTGAGCGCCTCGCGGTATTCCTTCTGCCGGTTCTGCACGTCAATGAGGGCTGAGATGAAACTGTTCTTCACCTCTTTCTCAAAGTCCAGCTCATCCCTGAGAGCCAGCTGCTGAACCAGCTCCTCTGAAAACCTCCTGATCTTCATTTCAGTCTCCTCCAGACACTCATTCAGCTCTGCAATGCTCAGGGCCTTCATCCCTGGACCACCAAGGCATATTCCCGTAAATTACTAATATAATATAGAACAACAAAAAACTCATCATAATACACTGTTCTGATCAGTGTACTCACTCTCCTCGTAGTCAGGGCAGCTGTTGGGCTGCTGGACGTCCACAGAGAGCATCGACAGGTCCGACTGTGACGGATTATGCTCTGCCTCCATGTCAGGAGAATCCTGCATCATTTCCTCTATCTCTTCAATAACCTGCATCAGAGAGCCAGCTGTTAGAATAACCCATCGAGCACGAGTTATTAAACATCTGTGGAAAACACAGATGGATTTCAGCCACGTTAAGCCCTGCCTGTACAGGCTTGACCCAGCGTGGCTGCTTCTGGGGTGAACTATGCTGGATTGTAACAGGTCTGTGTAACGTACCTGCTCTGCTGTGAAAAGGGGCTCCTCCGAGAGGCAGGAGACAATGATGGAGTGCATGTCTAGCTGATCCCTGAGCTCCTCATCGTCTGACAGCTCCACCGCGACAACTGCCTTTCTCTAACCAGGAACAGAGCAGGAGGAGGGAATTTAATCAAAGCACTAAACCCTGGAAAAATTAATATTTGAGATTTGCGAGATGACAGGAGGAGGGAGGGATTTGGCAGTGGAGGGAGGGGAGCCGGGTGGTGGGATGTAGGGACAAATGAGACAGAGAAGGGATGGGATGGGCCGGAAGAAGTGGAATCACTCACGGGTTTCTCCTCCAGGTTGACCTTGGGAACGTTGAGGGAGCACGTTCGAGACCTTTTCCAGTCCACCGGCATCACATGTCCGTAGTTAGCCGTCAAAGTGTTCCAGATTCTGAGGGGAAGCAAGACTTTCATTACAAACCACACGCTCTTTAAAGGGCTGCCCTGCAGATTTCATTTGCAGTTGGCTGAACATGTTGCCATTGGGGTCTTAGCTTGGATCTGATGACTTAAAAACATCATAGCATCCGTGTTACAAACTAAGCATGTCAAGGTTGAACTCAAACAAAATAAGCATATGAACTACAAAACGAATGAGGGCATTTATATCTTCCTGAGGTACATATTAGGATCTGCTTCGTCTTTTCTTTGCATTTTTAAAGATTATTTTCTCATTTGTAATCTTTACCAACAACAGCAACAGTTCTTCCGTTTGCAGCACTTGAGATAATCACAGCATTCCTGGAATTCCCCTTTAGCAATACAAAATCTTTACTAAAAACAAACCTACGTTAGCAGTAAGGACGTTGGTACTGACTGCGGGCACCACAGAAATACTTTTTTAATGCCACATCTAAAAACATAACAATCAGATTAAGCAAGTCTGATGCCAAGGTTAAAAGTATAATCCCCTACACAGCTTATCAGGTTGAAAATACCACAGATGATGACGTTTAAAAAGTGCCACTTACACCCAGAGCTGCAGCATGATGCCTCCTGATGGAGCACTTAAGTCAAGTTTCATGTTTCCTATTCAGGATTTGTTGAGGATTTTTCCACCCCTGACCTCCCGTTTCTTTTCAACTTAACACTTTAAGGCTTAGTTTCCCAGACATGGATTAAGTCTAGTTTGAGATTAAAAACGTTTATCACTGATTTTTTTTCTTTCAGTTTGTGAATAAGCTGAGAAACTGGCTGTAAATGTTTTTGGAAAGAACAGTGTGAGCATTGGGGGGTTTAAAACAATCCCCGACTCCTAAGTGTGGTGAAAATGCCACACTTAACACTTAACTGTTGACTTCTTAAACAACCAGCAGCCTACCCTAATATGAAATTATTGTTATTACATACCTGATCAATGACTTTAACCAGCTTTAAATATAACACAGCAGTTATTTTGCAACAAATATAGCTCGAGCAAAAAGCTGCTGTGTTAAAAATATCACAAATATGTTGATTTTAGAAATGGGCTAAAAATAAAACCACTGTCAGAATCGGCCAATATCGATCTTTAACATTGGGCACATAAGATTAAACTGAATTAAAGTTAACTCAGTTTAAATATCTTGACAACAGATCATGTGTCGATGTCATTACTTTCTATTTTAAATGTTCCCAACATGCCTTTCCGTGTTTTTAAAACTGTATTAGAGCCTCCACATGCACACTGGATGGGAAACACGCAGCCTGCCGTAGACAGGCCGTGGACTCACTCGTCTTTCTCCAGCAGCGTGTCCTCGGCGATCACGGCCACGGGAGCGATGATCTCCGTCTTGGCGTCAAAATTTTGGAAGCACGTGGTTAACTTCTCATCGAAGTCGTTCACCAGATCCTCCATCGACCGGAACCCCGCGTTCTCTCTCGGAGAGAAGCTGCTGTCGTGCAGTTCATCATCATCGTCACCGCCAAACAGGAGCGACTGGGGCGCCGCTTCGGTAACGGCGGCGGCGGTGACACGGCCTTTCTGCGGCAGCAGCCCTTCCTCCGACACCATGCTCGGATCACCCAGGTTCAGCCAGTCCTCGTCGAAATGTGCTATAGGTGCAGCCATAGCCCGGACCGGCCTAGTCGCGCCGGGTGGATGATGGATGTGTTGTTGTTATGGGACTGGCAGGCC
>VOQK01015040.1:3379-18841 GCA_015052645.1 Benitochromis conjunctus
CTTTGAATACACTTTTTAAATATCAGTTCAAAATGCGAATCATGAGAGCTCTTTGAAAGACGAGTCGCCTCTTGATGTTGCTCCACACTGTGAGAGGACATCAATGAACAATGACTTTTTCTCCCAAATGAAGCAAAAGTGATCTGCTGTCAGCGGGGGGGAATGGGCTTCAAATGAGTTACCAGCAAGGATTGGCAGTCGCGAAGAGGCGAGGTGGCGAGGGTAGTGCGAGGGAATTGAGTTTTAATTGTGTAAAGTTAGCCGGTTACCTTCGAGCCAGTGTGCGCAGACATGATGCATCAGCGTTCACACGCTCTCCAACTTGATTAAGATCTTAAGAAACGGGGGCTTGCCTTTTTTATTTATTTATTTATTTAATTCTTTTTTTTTTAGGGTTCAGTCTTTAGATTGATTTGGTGTGCGGGCATTTGGCTGAGATCTAAATGGATTTTGACGGCACCACCTGCAGTGGTACTCTTTCTAGTCCATCAGTCACAGGGAGATTTCTAAAAAAGGTCACTTCCCTCACTGAGACACGGAGACGGGAGGACGAGGGGAGCATGGGGGAGGGGGATAGTGAAGTGATGGGGCTAGGGCAGGAAGTGAAGGGGCAGGAGACTAAAGCTAATGCTACAACCTCACATCTACCATATGCTGTTACCCAGATTATAAAGATTTGTGGCTGGAGCTTCACAGTTAATGCCATTGTCCTGTCCTGAATGCACCCTTTCCTGTCAGTAGGGGGCAACCTTTTATTTTTGTAGTCCATTGTTCAGGCTCAGTTGCATGAAGTTTTTTGTATAGTAATGCATAGACTTGCTATTTTTGTACATCCAGTCTATAATTGTATATCATTATAGCAGAAAGCAGCTCTTTTCATTTCAGAGTGATTATGTTTCATCTACCTCCACTGGATTTTTGTTGTGGAAGCACACCCAAGAACACCTCAGTCTGCTTGACAGCCGGGGATAACACTGATCTTTTCCATGACAAGCATCACCACGTTCACCTCAGCAGCCTAAACGCAGTGTGTGTGTGTGTGTGGCTCATCTTGAATAATGTAGCTCTGCAGGCTGGGAAACCAGTGGCACGAAACTGCAGCGGCTAAACAAAGGATTTGGAGTCAGGTGGTAACACGTCACAGGGAAGACGGCAAGTTAATGATTGGTTGCGCGGCGTGCTCAAACGCTCAAGTGGGCGCACACAATATGGCAGCAGGCGCAATTTCAAAATGTGTTGCTGACACCAAGCAAGGGGCTCATTAAACTGTCATCCTATTTGGTAATAAGGGGCTGGCACACACTTGCTGGAAACTGATAGCCCACCAACAGCACATTACCATTTCTTTAGCTGGAGGGGATTAGAAATTACTGTCTAAGTCAAAGCCAAGATGGCCATCCTTTTAGGTTTCCGAGGCATTTCTAGCACACGCACTTGTGGTATTAGTGTCATCCCGTACAAAGAAAACAGCATGCCCATTGTCATCGCGTGAGCTCCAAGGCAATGAATTGTCCTGCTGATGCCGTGGAAAGATAGACATTGATCAACAAGCTGAAGCCACACAGCTTCAGCTTGTTGAGTGCTTGCGGTGTGGGGGCTTTTTGGCCTGGGAGCCATTATGTCCCTAATTGCCGTTGGCACGTGTGCTGATGAATACCACAGCCATTATGGCCAGAGGTTTGATTCCCCGTTGAGAGTATAATTTTGTCCCCAAGAGAGATCTCGAGCGACGCTAAATTTACAAATAAATAATTGAAGAGCTGAATAAGATGCGTAAATGACCCCCAGTAGTGAGGACTTTTATATGGGGAAGGCTGCATCAGACTGTGTTCCTCTTCATTTAGCCAAGTAGTGTGGTAATGCCTGTTTACTGCCATTGTTACAATGCCGGCAGTTCTCTTGTTTTCTGCTTCACGCAGCTCAACTGGAACCCATTTAATTACTGTACCAGCTATTGTTTCTCCATACAGCTCCTGTTGCTTGTGCCGTAGTTTGAAGCCATTCAGTTTGAAACCAGCTGTGCGGCGCTAGTCCGGCAGCTTGAAGTGCACATCAATACAAGACACTCTGTGTTATTAGACAAATGCAATTTTCTCTTACAGTAAAGGCGAGGACATATATGATTTATTCATGGCTCTGGCTCTTTTAGGGTGCTTCTGTTGAGAACATGATGGAATGTGTGACAGCTCTTCTCTGAAGAGCATCTGAGTGATTGAGAGCGACGCGGTGGTTAAGTGGACCTGGGGGGGATGTTTTCTGGTCTTTGTCTCTGAAGTTTCAGCAATATTCAGTATTTTTTTCTTCCTGTCACTCCTTTATGAATTTATCACTTAAAGAATTACTGCAAAAACACAATTGACTGAGGTACCACTCCAATCATGCTCCGTCAATCAATCAATCTGTGTTTTTTCTTCAATTACGCACCGCTGAAGCAAATGTTTTTTATATTCCTACTGTGCCTTCAGTCTCTTCTACGTGCACTGCAAACACGGTAAAGCTAAAAATAATGTTTGCAGCTGTTTGTTTTGGGAGGTAATTCCTGTCCACCACACTGGATCACAGTGAAAGCAACCGACTTTTAATCTTGTGGCATTACTTGGTATTTCTGTAATATTGTATTTTCAATTTCCCTTAAACAACTGGAGGTACTCAGTATATTTTGTTCATAATCCACAAATTTGCAGCTAAACTAAAATGCCAGAGCAAGATGATATATTGCTCGCTTATACATGTGGGAGATGACAGGGGGAAGATGCATTTTAGGGAAAATGCACTAACCCGGAGTTCCAAGAGGAAACCTGGGGAATAATAGGATGCATGTTTAATGGGGCAGGATTGTTGAGCGGGTGAAGCGTTGAGAGTGCTCTCAGTTTCATGGCTGCACTTTTTTGGGCGAATTCCTCATTGCTGAGGAATGTTGCTTCTCAGATTCAGTTGTCAAAAACAAAAAATATATTTGCAGCTTGCTTCAGTAGAAATATAGTTTAGAGCCTCTTCTAAACAATTTCTATTTACTGACTTACAATGACAGTGAGCATTTCTTAAGATTTCAGCTGAGCAGTTTAGCACCCATAACTTAAAAAAAAAAAAAAAAGCCAACCCAATTTGTCAAGTGATTCTTTCTGTTGTGCATTCAAGCACAACCTCACAATATGCTCCGCTATGTCAGCTGCAATCTGTGCATGCTACAGCTAGAGCATCATGGGTGATTGAGCGTCTGTCCTATATCAGGCTGTCCCTCTGTCAGCTCTGCTGCTGTTAGGTTCAGGTATATATGGTGGGAGTGTCTCCATATGCCCACTGCGTGTTTGTGTTTTACCTGCAGCGCTGTCACACTCAGACGGACCTAGCCGAGCTTAAACACATTAATCACAGTCAGTGCCTTCAGCTCAATTACAGACACACAGTTTTGTCTTCTGCCTTATTATTGCACAGGCTTTTATAACAAGCATATCACCAGAGCTCTGTTAGCGCAGAGCCGCCTCTAATTTGTTTGACAACAAGAAGGCCTCACAGACGTTGCTTTTGTTGTTACAAGGCGCTGAAGAAATGACCGCATTATTCACTTTGAGTTGGAGAGCTCTTTGAAGGGTCGTGATGCAGGAGACAATGAAAACACCTTGCCTTTATTCGCTTTTTTCTATAAAACCCATAACTGTGATTGATGCTAGAGTTTTGAAATTTTAATTTCTGTCTGTTGTTGAATATTCTGTGCTTGGCTTTTGGTTTCACCATGTTTCTATTTTTAGCTCTACTTAGTTTTATTTTCATCATATTTTGTAGCCTAGTTATTCATTATATTTATGGGCATGGTTTATAGCTGACTCCTGGAGTTTCCGTTTATTCTTTTTCCTCTGTGGATAAGTCTCGGTCTCTGTTTGGTGTTGTAATGTCTTTGTTGTTTCCTGTTTTATTTTGTTCATCTCTTATTTGTGTGCATGCTATTTAATTTTCCCCTGTGTCATTAGTCTTGGACTAGTTTCGGCTGTGTCTTGTCACCCCGGCGTTTCCAATCTTCCTGATTTCCTTGTGTCTATTTAAAGCCTCAGTTTGCCTTAGTTCTCTGTTCCTGTTCTGTTTGCTTTACCTGGCCTTTTTCTCTGCTACCGTCTTGGATTATGTGCTCCACCTAAAAAAAAAAAAAGTATTTTTCGTTGGTTTCCTGAGCTCATTCTGCTTTTTGGGTCCTTTATCTGCACACACTGACAGAAACTTTGTCTTTGTAAACTCAGCTACGGTTGTGACATGTCAGCTTTACAGGTCTGTCTGTCGTATCACTGATTGTAATCATCAGAATAATCATTTTCTGTGTTACAGTGTTACAGCTTTTTAACTGAAGCAATTTAGCTTTAATTAGTCTAACAAATTTTGATTCATATATGAAGCAAATGACGTCTTCGCAGCACCCAGTAACCCATTCTCCACACCCTTCAATGGTGTCTCAGTTCTGCTTGTGTTATGAATGAATGGCCTTTTCGATTTTGGCCGGGGTCCTTGGCAGCAATCAGTGATGTTTAATGCCTGCTGAGATCACTAGTGTGAAGGGAGTCTGAGCTCATGAATTTCCGATGCGGGCTCTGTGAACGCCTTTGTGAAGTTCCTTCAACACCAAATATGCCACGGCACGCATCAGGGAGTAACAGAGCGACTGTCTCCTTTATGGGCTTTTTAGTGCCGATTTTATTCGCATTGCCTGCCCATGACAGCAGCCTCCCGCAGTCTTACAGGAAGTGGTAATATCACCCAGTGCTCTGGTTCCACTCTGCGCAGGAGGAGGCTCTGCTGCTTGATTTCTCGTCCCATTCTATAAAGAAAAGATTATTTTCATCTGTCACGCCTGAAAAAACGCCGTAGTTTTACCACTGGTTGGCATGGCGACGGGATGGTGCACTGACTCTCCTCTGTGTATAGCATGGCAAGAAATATTAAGTAAACAGTTAATGCACTCGTGTGTCAATCTCCCACCTTCATTTGTTTCTATTCCTCTTGCTGTTGTTCAAGCTGTAGCTCTGTTTGGCAACTCACTCTCCGCCAGCTAAAGTCAGGCTTAATGCCCTCCATGTATTATTCAGTGGCTATCTGCTTGCAAGCTGCTTAACACAGCCGGCATGAATGGAAGTTGACAGGGGAAGCTCTATCAGGTAGGATAGGATCTCACGTGGCAATTAGAGGGGTGGTAAGTGAGCTGTCTGGTCCACATACAGCCGATATGTGATAGCTTCTCCAGCGCCCTCTGATTGCACAGATTTGGCCACTTTGACTGAAACAAGTAACATCCCTTCCTGTGACTCCCACATTCAAGCCCCCATAAATAACCCAACTATCTCCATCTCAGTTCTTCCTCTAAGTACAGACAGGAATGTGTGTGTGCGAGAGTGTGGAAAGTGTGTGTCACGCTACTGTCTCTGACATTTTCCTTTTCTTCCTGCTGTGCCTGGCCCCAAGAATATGTCACCCCCAAGCTGATTCTGTCTATTAACCACCATCAAGACAATGATGCAAATTATATTTCAATCCGCAGAATTTGTCTCTGTGTGAGCAGCCTAAGCGGCATCACATAACATAACAGTTTCCCAACCGTTTTTGGCTTTCCTAGCTCTTCATTAAAGTTTGTCTTTAAGTAAGAGTCACGTAAAATATAAACGTGCTCACTTTTTTTTTTTTTACCAAGAGTTAGATGAAAATTTGATAGCATACCAAGTTCTTCTTCTGTAGTCAGTATTTTACTATCTTACTAGACAATAGCTTTCACTATAGAGTAGCGTCATTATTATTGTCTTGCAATGTCTTTGTGATCCTTTGACTCCAAGGCTGGTTCCAATGCATTGTTGAGAATGGGCAAATGTATATGAATAGCTATGTTTCACTGAGGAAGAGTAGGACGGTTTGGATTGTATGTTATAGCTCGGGTCTATCTATCTATAGTTATATATATAGATAGTGTCTGTGTTTCCTATTCCTATTGTGCTCAAGGATTGGCCGCTCCTATGGGCAGGGCATATTCTCATGTTTCATACATGAGCTCATTAACGGAGCTCAGTCCTCCTCTCCATCCTGACTACTGCTCAACCAGCCTCCTCAGGCACAACTCACTGCTGGCAGAAGGGCACAGGAAGCAACATAAGCAATCCATCCAACTTCATGCCCCACAGAAAATCTGGCAAGATATAAGGAACTATGCCATGATAAAATCCCCTTTTATCCTCAGGCCATCTACAGTTTTATCCCCTCTGAGAGTAGAGGCAGTGATCTCTCCTCATTTGTGTGTTTGTGTTAAGAGAAAGCCAGCTGCTCCTCTAAAGTGAACTGTACTGTTGCAGTTTCTCTGCACAACGCCGTCACCAAGTGATGACAACTAACTTTTCTAACACGTATATCATAGCTATGGATGCGTCAGTGTTAACAGTATTAGAGGTGTGATGTAACGTGCTGTTGTTCTCTTTGTTCTTTTTTTTTTCTCACTCAGAAAGCCGCCTGAAAGAGAACGCCAGCAAGTATATTGAACTACTGGAGGACAGATTGCACTGGTAAGGCTGGTCTGTGCTCTCTGCTTCTTTTTAATACAGATGTGAAGATAATAAACAAGGAGACATAAATAAAGCAGCAGCCTCCGAGGAATTTCCTCTCACGCCTGCTGTCCTCTAACCAAAGCAACGTCTCCTCAGTGCATCACCTCACCTACTACATCATGCTCTCACACCTTTTTTCATACGCCGTTGTCTCCTAGAGCCCCTTCTCACATTGCAGTCTGTCTCTCACCTACACAATTTGTCTTCCTCTTCCCACCTTCTCACGTACCTTTTGTACCTTTTTTTTTAGGCTTGGGCATCAGCTCATCTCCCACCTTTCTGCTCTTCCTGTGTGTAAACCATTTTAGACAAAATAATATCTTTCTTCTGACTGGTTCATTGTTTCCATCTGCGAACTCAGAGCTTCTAAATCGCAGAGGACAAGTCGTGTTACGGGTTGCCACGCATCTCACCTGACTTAATGAGTGAGCTGAGGAGCTGAGAGTGTGGATCCTGGTGAGCTTTTCAGTCCATACATCTGCTTTTGCTTCTTTTTGTAGTTAGTTCAATCACCAGATGGACAGACCCTTTGGCAGACAAACAGTGACTGGCTCTTATTCTACAGGTTGTTGGAATAATTTGTATTTTGTAGATGGATAAATATAGCCGGTAATGATTTTGTGTACCACGTATGAGCTGTTCTTTCCACTCAGTCTTTTCTAGTTGTGTTCAGAAGAGAAAAGGTTAGATGGTATGGGTTTACTTTGAGCTTGCAAAAGCCTTTATTATCACAGACCCTGTTTGTCTACTTGACCTTTGTCTCTGTTTGTGGTGTGTGTAAGGGGGGATAACTTTGTGTGTTGCATCCTTGGAGAGGCAGGGTCACCTCTTTGGATGAGAGCCAGGACTCAGTGACATACTGCAGGGCTCTTGCTTGCTGAAGGATGCACAGACTGGGGGTCTGCACGGTCAAGGAGCAACATGGCTGCAATCTCAGCGCCCAGCAGGGAATCACGCCTCAGGACCATCGCTGTCAATAGGGCAGATGGCTGCTTTGTGTTTTGTTTGTATGATGGCAGCACTTCGGCGTTGCTAGCAGAGGCATTTGTCAGAGTATTTTAGAGAATGGGATGAATCGCCTCCTAAATATAGAGGACAAAAGAAGGCAAAACGTTTGTTGAGGGCTAGGCGCATAGATAGATAGACACACACGCACACAATAGATGACAAGCAACCTGCGTAGGATACCATGCCTCAAACACAGAAACTGCAAAATGAAAGTGAAAGTGCGACACGTTAAAAATATCATCTGAAAAAAAGAACAAAATTTAAGACTGAGCGTAAAAATGCTGGATGCTACAATAATACCTCTCAGTGGTATCACCAGTGAAGACCTCTGTCTGTCACCGACAGGCCCTCTGTTAGAAAAGTCTCCAAGCTTGAGCTGAGATAACCCTGATGACACTGACAAGGTTATATATTAAAGTTCTTCAGTGGGCTACAGAAAATGTTATAACAATATAAAACCTCCTCACAGCAAGTAAATGATTCTTCACATGTGTGCCCCATTAAACAGCTATAAAAACATCTATAAAATGTTTAAGTCCAAAATCTCCTTTTAATTTTCTTTCACTCAAACAATCTGAGATCACAAATCCTGAAAGCTTACTATTGCTCCCCAAGGAAACCATCATTAACCACCATTACCAGCAAAACCGGTTTGTAGTGGAGCTGCTATGTACTGTGTTCCTGCTTGAGATACTTTGCTACCAGGGCAGATAATTATATACTGTAAATCATATGCATTTCACTCACAGACTCTACAAAGGGAGGATGTAGATACTATGAGATCACACATTGATCAGTGAATTGCTTTGAAGCCTCATGTTTGCTGTTATTTTTCGTAAGTGAGGGGTGAATCCGACAGATTCAGAGGATGCTGCTCGCTCGTATGAAAGTGAATTGTACATCACAAGATGTACAAGTTGCCCGGCTTGGTCTTTTTCCCCAAAGACTTCTTTACTCTTGGGTTATTGCAAGAGTCACCCCCTTTCCTTCCATTAGAAAGAGTGCAGATCTGAGACACTTGTGCATGCATCCATACATCCCTCTTCCTAACTATTTATTTAACTCCGTGACTTCCACACTGGCTTCAATTTCCAGAGCCGGGTCAATGATGAAGTCACATCACGCTGAAAAAAGAGAATTTTCATTCAAGGACACCTTCTTGGGTGACTGTAAACTAATTTTCCCGGCCATCACATTCTATATTAATTGATTGGCTCTTCAGCTTTAGATCGGCCTCCATGACCAGAGGCGGTCTAGATAAATTCACAAATATAGCTCTGATTTATGGCGAACACCAGTCCCTTCCACCAGCTCCCGCTTGGCACAGTGACACATATTTGCCTTGATTGAATGTGCAGTTTTCCCCACATGTGCATACACCACTAACCCACACACACACACGCCCACACACACACGCCCACACACACACGCCCACACACACACACACACATACACACAGACACACACACACACACAGCCCTCTGAGGGGAGAAACCACAGCCTCGGATTGCTGAAGAGTCTTAATGTCAACAACTGCCTCTAAAAGCATGAGTGTTTGTGGCTGAGCAGCAGTTTAAGATAAGCCGAAGGCTACTGAACGGAAAGACTGATATCATCGCAGCAGAATGTGCTTGCTGTAATGGTGACTGATGGCACGAATTAATCAAGAGGGGTAAAAAATGAAATATGGAAGCAGCAGGTGAAGAAGACACTTGTGATAAAATGTTTCATAAGAGAAGTGATGCAGGAGTGAGAGAGGCATGTTTGAGATGATTTACAGTAAGAGAGAAGAAAATGGTGGAAGACATGTTGGGGAAAAAATAGCACAGGTGGTAAAGAAAGAAGAAGAATGGTGCAATGAACAATGCGATGTGCAGTCTGCTCGTGTGTCTGCTCGCTCTGCCTCCCCAGCGTTGACGTTCTGTCGCGCTTTTGTGAGAAACGGGGATTTTAGTTCATCGAATGTGTGCATCTAACTTTTCTGCACTTCTGATTGGCTCTCATCTCTCCACAGTATTTCCATCTCATTTTCATTAGTTAATGAAAGTGTCTGCACATTTCATCGTAGTTTTCTGTCCTCGTGCGTTCACTATCGTCTTGTTTTGATGAAACAGGTTATTGGTTCCAAACAAGCCACACGTATTCAGTCTTTTTCTGACTGTGCTGTCGTGAACTTTAACCTTTGTCATGCTGGAGGTCTGTAGAGTCTGAGATGGAGCTCTGGGGTTTTTTCTCATCAGCTGGGACACCCACTCCTGGGATCGGCGGCCGTTTTGAATGGTTTCCACTTGGGAATAATCTTACTGCACAACGATGGACTTTAACGGTTTATAAATGACCTTATAACCCTGATAAGATCAATGAGCAGCAACAGTTGCTTCTCTCAGGTGTCTTTCCAAACTGCCAAAACATGTGCTTTCATCGAGGTGCCCACACTTACTGATGATTGATTAATTAGTGCATGTGATTAGCAGCACCTGGTTGCAGTCCAAGTGTCCTTTGTTTTTGACTCACTGCTTCTGCGTTTTGGTTTAGTTTTTGTTAGAAAAGAGACATAAAGACCAAAAACATTTAATTCCACACAACCAATTCACTCAGGTGAGTCCCTCAGTTTACTGCAACTTTTTAATTTGGCTACTTTTTCAGGGACACTTGCCAGTACCTGGCAGAAGGCCAAACAAATAAAAAGCCAGAAATCAGAAAGCAATAAACCTTATGCTGTGATTAGATTTACAGCAATCTTATTTGGACATGTGTAGTGTGGAAAAAAAAGAAAAGCTTTTGTCTGATGAAACATAATTAGATTTAGCAGCGTGCAGCCAGTGAGTTTGGGACATTAGCAGAGCAGGGTGCTGGAAGCTGCCAAGACTGTCTCACCCAGGCGCCCACCCAGGTGGGGAGGAATTGATTTTATATGGTAAAGAAAATATTTTGCACTTAACTTCCTTTCTGTCCACTGCAAAATGCCAAAATCTGATTTAGCAAGAGAGACTAAAGCATGCAAATCAGATTTCTACTGCATTGTTTTAAAAATCCCTTTCTGTCCTGTCCACTCTTCTAAAAAATCACAGCAGCTTTATTCAGTCAATATGATAATCATACAAAGTACAATTTAAACGATTATGTCTATAAATGAGAACTTATTCTGAGGAAAGTGCTCTATAAGCATGAACCTGGCTCCAGAGAACAATACATGTTTTTATCTGCACTTCCAACAAAGCTGAAAAAGATAAATGTCCTTCTGCACGGTGCACATCACTGCTTTGCACACACACAATAATGCAAGTTCACGGGGTGTTGTGTGAGGTCATAATGCGGCCAAATGTTGAGCTATTTAATGCACCTTCTTTTTACTGATATGATTTTGTTTATTGGGGTTGTTGCTGCTGTGTTGGGTAAAAGCAAAGCCGCTGGATTTCTGAGGCCGATGCTCATCCATTTGATCCTCGAGAGAAGCAGTTGTAGAAAATTTGTGGCAGTATGGATTTATGCACGTAAGCAACCCGAGCCAACAGCTGGAACAGTTTTATGCAATGCAGAGATGGTTCACCTAGCAGCTCAGTTTTACTGTCTTCTAGTAAAAACACAGACTTACTGCATGCACAGGGCTGCCAGTTGGCTTATGCGTGCCATTCAGCACAGAAGACTAAAGAGAAAAGTAGAAGTAGAGCACAGTTGAGTACCACTTGTGGGGCATCCGCCTCCATGACGTCTAAATGCAAGCTTATCAACACCTGAGGTGGATATCCAGACTGAGCTCTGCTCTGTAATAGCACCAAACTTTTAAAAAAACATCTATTCTGATGCTCCAATTGGCTTGAAATGGGCTTTGTCTTTATTTTAAAAAAATATTTTGAGCACTATCAAACAATATCATATCAACATGTTATTACTATTTTAAAACGTTCTTTGTTCCCCCTTTCTCTGCCTCATTTATTCCCCTGCTATCAGTCACCAGAACAGCTAAAATTCCACTCATCCTGAAACTTTCTGATCAAGAGAAACAAAACGACACAAAACGATGAAAGATGGAACATGTCATCGTGTGTGTGTGAGCGTGCGTGTGTGTGTGTGTGTGTGTGTGTATGCGTGCACACGTGTGTGCGCTTTCTGAATCTACAGTTCACACTGGTGCACTTGAGTTTGCATGAGCCTCTGTTCAAGAGCAATCGCTCAGTGCTCGTGCAGAAACTTTGACTCTTGCGTTCATGTGTGTGCTGTTGTGTGTTTTTATGTCAGCAGAAAGCGTGAGAACCAGCTCGGTCTCCCGAGAAGAAGAAGAAAAACAGTGAAATGATCGAGTGATGAATAAATGAGAGCAGGAGCGATTAGAAGAAAGAAGAAGAAGAAGAAGAAATGCTGATGCCGACAGGTCAGTGGTAACGGCTCTCTGTGCTAATTAGACGAGGCTAAAAGCAAACTTCAGATCGTACTGAACAGAGTTAGAGCCAATTAAAAACAGCATAAAGTGGAGCAGATGGTCAGGGATGTTGGGCAGTGTGTAGTGCAGGAAAATGGTTTTCCTATATTGGACTTTCTCTCACTGTGGTTTCACATACACTGATGGTGTATTGCCTAAATCTTGAATGTGGTGCTTTATGATGCAAACACACACACACTCTTGTAATTGCACACACTGCATGCCGTGTCCCACTGTAAGGCAGTTATCCAAAACTGTTGTCACTTTGGGCCCATCATTACTCTCGCTCTTAAGATAAATTATTTGAGTGGGTGACAAATTTCCTGCTGTGATCTTCTAGCTAGTCTCCATCAGGCCTGTGTGCTTTGGTGTGTGTGCGCGCGCGCTTTGGTGTGTGTGTTTTCATGAGTGCATGTTAATTAGGAGCAAGCTTTCACGACTCGATTAAATGAAGAGAATCTTTGATTGTTCCTTCTTTGCCCTCTCACGGGTACAAACTCCAAAACACCCCTGAGACAGTGTGAGGGTGGAAGAGCGAGTGGAGGTGAGGGCGAGAGAGAGCGCAGGAACCAGGAGAGGCAGCGCTGGTTTCTCTCAGCTGTCTGATGGCTCGTTCACGTGTTCACAGATGTCCATGGTTCATAAAGGCTTCTGACCTCTGCGTCCTCTTCACTTCTCAGCAGGTCAATAACATTTGGTGAAGCTCAGCCCTGCTTTTGTTCCACTCACCCTGCTGCTGCACACATCCAACAAGTGGAGGTGTTCACACATAACAGCCAGCATAGCTCTGTTCTATCCATGGAGACCACTCAGTGTTGTAATACGCAATAATAAAATGCATGTGAGCTAGTGAACGTCCCATCAGCTCCAGCTGTGCCTAATGAAAATGAACAAATGTTCGTATAATATGCAAAATTAAGATGGTTAAAATTAAACTTTAATAATGTCAAAATAGACATTATTATAACAGACATTATTAGTGTTGTTTTTTTCACCAGGAGTAACCACAGGGCCAGGCTGTCAGCTGTAATGCTAATAATCTCTGGAATGATCTCTTAATATAAAATTAGCTGCCCAGTAAATCATGACAAACACAGTTAAGGTCCAGTTGAGTCCAGTTTTTGTGTAACTTGGCGTCTCGACAGCCGCCTTTCCGCTGAGATGATTTCTGATGAGGCTTCAGTGAACAGCAGATGGATCAGCTGAAGGTCCAGATGCATATCTTGGGTCCTTGCTGGGGTTTTTCTTGTTTCTTGAGGACGTCACTTTTAGGTGCCTGAAAATATAATTTCAAATGTGTTCTTTGCTAAGTTATCTGGGTTTTATGTGCAGACAAAACACTGGTTCGTCCCATGTCTTAGGTGATTTATTTATTTTATCCCTGAATGATTCATAGTTCAGAGTTAATTGTCTTAACAAACAAGTAGACATTCTTTTGAAAATGCTCAGGCAGGACGACTAGACTAAACATGAGTGGGGAAAAAAGCTAAGTTCCCAGAGAAAAACTTTAACAGACCTTCAGAAAGCCTAGACCATTGCTCAAAAGCAGTTTAAAACACGAGTCTGGATCCTTGGAAACAAAATACAGAGACTATAGAGACGGTGGCTCAAGACTTTTGCACATGTGATGGAAATTTCTTTTACCTTAGTGTACTGATGTTGCGTATATATGTATGTATATAAAGAAACACAAAGCACCAGACAACTTGTTATTTAGCCTTTATTAAATAATAATAATCATAATAATAATAATAATAATAACATTAAAAAAAAGAAATTTTTCTGTACAAAGTCTACAAACAACAGTTTGAATAATCTGGCCAGTGCCGTAGGTTTGTGTTAATGTAGTGTACATATGTGTGTGTGTGTGTGTGTGTGTGTCCATCGAGACAGAAGAGGTAATACTATCTGGACTTCCAGAAGGAATGAGTGAGTAAAGTCACGCAGAAAAAGGAGAGACAACTTCACCAGTGTGTGTGTGCGTGTCTCATTATTGTTTCTGTTATAAGTGTTGGAATATAGTCACTGCTTACGATTCATGTTTACAGTGTGTGTGTGTGTGTGTGTGTGTGTGTGTGTGTGTGTGTGTGTGTGTGAGACAGAGAGAGTAAGATATCAGTTGGGAGAGAGAGAGAGTGAGAGAGAGCAAGCAAGAGAGACATAATGAGAGAGCTCCAAGGCACTTGGAAAACAGTCCAATGAAAACACAGTTAGATGGACAGAAAACTCTCCATCTCCCTCCATTGTTCCCTTCCTTCATCTCTCTTTCAACACCTTTTACTATTCCCTTCATCTTCTTTGTTTGTTTTTTCTTAATAGGTCTCCTGGCTATATCGATGCGTGCCCTTGAAAGTGGAGAGAGGAAGACAAAGAGAAAGAACGGGGGCTCCAGGCAAAGATGCACTGAGCGCGACACGTTTTACTCTTTCTGCCCCCTCCCCAATGTTTCCTCTGCTCTTTGAGTTTACAGCCTACAAGATAACAACGTGACCCGGATATTCACTGACTGAAAAGAAAATCAAAACCTACTTCCTGGGATTTAGCTTTCGGCTGCAGTAAAACGAGCACGGTGAAAAGGAAAGCGTCAGAGAGGCAGAGGTCAGCGTTTAGTCCTCCGCTCTGAATGTGATTGTGTGTCTCTGTCATCCTACACCTGTCCTCCTCACGCTCGTCGCCAATGTTTTATTTGATTTGCTGTGTCGTTTGTCAGTCTTTGGATATGCTTACATGCACAGAATAATTGGGTTGATATTAATCTGATCAAAGTTGATTTAATGGTCCCAGTTAAAATAGATGGATTTTCTTCTATTTAAAAAAAAAAGTAAATTATGCAACAATAATTTCTTAATCCAGACGCAAAATAACACAGGTGAGGTTTGGATTAGAAAAATCTATATTTCCCCAAACTTTTCTGTCTGAACACAAAGTTTACAGATATATTTAACATCAACATTTATTTAATATGTTAATTATAAAGTGAAGCACTTTGGGCAATATTGAAGCCGTGCTCGAGTCGGCAGGACATGGTGTCCACCCAAGTCTTATTTAGAAATGTCAAACCGTCCATTCTCTGTATTATTGTGGTCTACTGTTGATTCGGTTAGATTAGCGCATTCATAAACGATTAAACTTCTGATAAAAGCTGCATCTTTATCCGGCTTTTCACGTGCTGCGTCACAGATTAAAAGTTTTTGTAAAATTTGCACGTCAGCCTGCTATTTTTCTAGTCTCGCTACATATTTTGCCTTATTAATGCCACCACTAACCTTTCTTTATTTTGTGACTCAATTGCGTGCATGAAATACAAACATAACACACCTGGGATGCTATTAGCAGTCGAAGATACCTTTAAGAAAGGTAATTAGTGTACACTGGATAGTCAGCTGCTCAGTTTGGGCTAAACGATCGATTGCTTAGTTGTTGTTTTTTAAATAACACATTTGGCACTTGCATGTAAACACGACC
>VOQK01015043.1:25028-40105 GCA_015052645.1 Benitochromis conjunctus
GTTTAGATGTGAAATTTAAAGTAGTCATGCTGGATATATGAAGTCCTTATATGCAAATTCAACAACCACCTTATTGCATTTTTTTCAGTGTTAAGGTATTTTGACGTAGAACAGGGGAAGGCAACCTTTACCGTCCACAGAGCTATTTTTAAGCAACCCCCAACATCTTTATGGAGCAGCAAAATGTGTTTGAGTCTTATAATAACTTATTTAAGCTATTTGTTATGTATTTCTAGAGTTGAAATCATTTTTTTTACACGATATAACCAGAGAACTTTGTAACCTTTTGGGTTAAATAAAGTGCATTTCTCTTATTTTACCTTAATGAGGGATAACCCAGTAAATATAAATATGTGTCTTTCAATGTTATTAACGGGTGTGATTAAAAAAAATGAAAATATTAAATTAAAAATAAAAGAATTATCTGAAATAGCTCTCAATATGGTCAATGTAAACAAAAATGGGCAAGGTTCAATTTGATTTGAATTAACGTCCAGCAGCAGAGCCTGCAATGTTGGACATAAAACAAAGAAGACTGTTTAATTCTATATTTTCCTTTGTTACTTTGGAATACATAGTAAATCATAGTAAATATGAACCATCAATGCTAACTATTGCAGGGGAGGTTCAGCAGAATTAAGGGGATAATCAACTAGTCTTTTTTTTTCAGAGTCACATTGAGTCACTGGAGATAGAAAAAAGAGCAGCATGTGGCTGTGGAACAGCAGCTTTTAGAGCCCAGACTTATGATACAGCTTTTTATCTTCGTTTGTCCGACTGAAACTACAGAGAAGGTCTCTTTTTATGTCCTGTGCATTAAGCTGTATATTGCAGGAGCATCAAAGGTTCAGTATTGCTAAGGATGTGCTTACACACCCACACAAGAAGTAAGTAATGAGATAGAGAACAGACTCTTGTTTGAGAAATGATTAGTTGCTTCACTCGTGTGCCATCTTATTATTCACTGCCATCAGTCTGGGACATCCTGTGGAATATCATATTTGTGTCATCCTGAGACAGCTTCAGGCCCTGTCTGAGGGCAAGTACTTTGTTTTCAGGTTAAGGTTTCCACAGGGGTTAATTTTAGGAGTGACAAAGTATTAAAATTAATCTCTGCAATGATTTGGCTGTATGAGTGAACACTGTAGAGCAGGGGTGGGGAATTAATTTTCCCAAAGGGGCACATGAGAAACTGGGACTTTTGTCGAGGGCTGCGCCAATAAGTTGAACTCAATTCAGCTCAATATGAAATTTATTTCTTTTTAAACTGTATAAACTGCAACTGCCAAGAGTAGATGTTACAATTAAGCCCTAATTGTGGCCTCTTGGGAAAATTAATTGCCCTCCCCTACTGCTCATTCCTGAGCATCTTTTTACAATGATCTCATTGTGAAGTGGGAGATTCCTCATTGTGAAGGTCTACATATGAAATTGTAGACCTTCAGAAATAGGCTCTCAGAAATAATGCAGATGCACTGGAACACACACACACACACACACACGCACGCACACACACACACACACACACACACACACACACACACACACACACACACACACACACACACACACACACACACACACACCTCAAAGCCATAAAAATAGATTGTGAGTGACTCAGCCGTTATGTAAAGTCCATCTCTGATAGGGCCGCCTGGGGCTGTTTATGTCAGTTTAGCTTGACGGCACTAGAGCTGAGGTGACACATGTCTGCTGTGTCCGAGCTTCAATACGCATTCACAGAGCCATACACACACGCGCGCGCGCACACTTTTCCCAGAACATACGTGTGAGCCTCTCTTCCTCTCAGTCTTCCTTCCTCTCTGCATTCCCCAGCGCATGTCCCCCAATGGACAAAGATGTGATACAGTCAGCGTAATGGACTCCCTGCAGCCCAAACAGCCTATGTTATTAGCATTTCAGCGCAGACTGGGGCGGAAACACCACGTTAGACACGATTCAGATCCACCATCCCTCTGGTCAGTTAGGCAGCTCGATCACTACTGGTAAACATGAGCAACTGTATATTAACTTACTTTTGTCTTTTTTAAACATCCAATCAGATTGCGTCACAGAAAAGATGTAATACTGGCAATTTGATTATATACTGTATTTATCAACTGCACTGGTCCCCTATGAGAAAACCTGGGCGGTCTTAATTATAGTGAGACATTTTAATCAGCTTCCATCTATGTTTCCTTCCTTATTATCCTGGGTATGAATATAGACCTCTACGCTGGCTCAGAGAATTTTTCATCCTCAGCAAAGTGTGTAATGAGTGTTTGGGGAGGTCACATTTAAAGATCCAAAATTACCTGAAAGTTCTGCTGACCAGCCATAAACACATAATCATAACACAGTTGTTGAGAGTAGTAATGGCCCCTTGTCACCAGCCCCATTCCTCGTCCTCACCCCACCACACTTGGTATCTTTGTTTAATGATTCCCATCCAAAAAACAGGTTTGCATGTAATGATGGTTGGATCCCAAATGCAGACTCGCCAGAAGACAGGGGTCAAATGAGACTGAAGCTTTATTAAAGGCATTCGAGTAGTCTGAAAGGCTACAAAATAACAAAGTCAGGTATGACATGCTAAAGAACCAAAACAATTTGAGGGTATAGATACACAAGAAGTGATGAGGGCAGAATGGAAACAACTTGGGAACAACGCACAGCTAAACTACATCTGATAACGACATGCGGGGAGGTAAATTTGGCACAAAGATACATGACTATCAAAACAACACAGGAAGTAACAAAACAGGGAATATCTCACTGAGACTTAACTAAGGAATGTAAGGTAAACTGATAGAAGGAATACCACAAGCACAACCGTAACTGCAAAAAAAAAAGCACAAAGGTGAAAATGCAAAAACTAAGAATCAGACTGAATGTAATTAATGATAAACAGAGCTTAATACTTCAAAAAAACACTCCCAAAAGCTGGGGCAACGAGCCAGGACCATGACTGGATTATTTGTGATATCATATGATCCTACTTCAGGCATCTTTTATTTTACATGTCTGTACATTTTCAATATTTAAGACATCTTTTAAAAAGGGTTAGACATACAGGAGAGTAAATAAGCACTGTGACATCTTCTAAATGACCTAAAAAATACCAGACAGTTATTCAGATGCCATTTCACAATACCAGACCGGACTGCGTGACCGAGCTGGAGTGGGGTTTTAGGGTTTAACAGAGAGGTAGCTGAAGCCCTTGAAGCCAAGAAAGCAGTACACATAAACATCCTTGAAGGTTTTCCGTGTTCACATAATCCTGGAGTGTGAGACAGGAAGAGAAAAAAGCCGAGAGAGAGCGCGAGATGAAAGAGTCTCCTCATATCCCGTCTCAGTGACAACAGGTCTCAGACAGACAGAAAGAGAGGCACACACTGACTCACAGACTGTTAAATTGAATGTGTTAAATACTGTGTGTGCGTGTTTGTCTCGCTGTGTGTGTGTGTTCGTTGTACAGAGTTAATGACAGTCTTAATTGGTGCAGGCAAATATCCCTCCCACTGTTCCTCATTCTACATCTACTAATAGAAAGACATTCACTCCCTTAAGACAGTTAGCAATAATGGTGGTGGGATGTATTTGATAAACATGAATGTGCGCACGCACACATATACACAGATTTTTGTCTCTTGCATTCTGATGAACTCATTGTGCACACCTTGCATGCATTATTAACATCTTTGCACTCGTAAGCGTCCACAGCCAAAATGAAACCACAGCACTTTACACGCAGTAATAGACTCTTACGTATTTTGAAGGAGTGCCCTTGGTTGCACCTTTTAGGCAGGTACCATAAATGGAGCGATTGCTTGGCCCACGTTTAATTTGGGAAGTTGTTGAAAGCTTGTGAGATAGGATGGCATTAGTGTTATGCCTATCTTTCCTGGGAACTGGAAAGAGTTACAGTTTAAGGTATTATATGGTCAAGTTATCGTGTGAGAGGAATTTACTGTAATACTGATCAGCTGTCTGAAGCTTGTTAAAGTTCAGCATGTTGTCTGAAGCATGTCTAAAAATGAGTGATTGAAGAGACAGAATAAAATGAATGATTTATTCTGTCTGTTCCTGATTATTTAGCCATCCAGCTAGGGTCATGTTGGTGATCCAGTAATGAAAACAGAAAAGATTTTAGGACACGGTCAACTTTTGAGTTATTAGTAAAGACACTGAAATGCATATAAAACAGAGTAAAGGTCAATATACAAAAAATGTTCAACATCTAATGTGAAGCAAGGTAGTTGGTATATGATATCTGTAGTTACACGGCAAACAAGTGCAAACATCTCAGGTTTCACTTTCATGTTTACAAGTTGGCCTTTGGCTTTTCTCCCCATAGAAAACCTGTAGTGGCTACAGCTGAAGTGACACAGCTATTACCAATTCTGCCCACATAGTCTACTGCCTTTTCCCACCCATGGCTCACAGGACACATTTGGCCATCCGTGGAGGGGTTCTCTCTCAGAATTGCCTCTCCTGGGGTTTCTTCTCATTTTTCCTTGTTAGTTACAATAAAAGTGTTTCTTTCACTAAGTTTTTTCCGTGTCTTCATAGGGAGCTGAGGCTGGGTTGGAAGCCCACGCTGCTATGCCCTTTGAGACATGCTGGGCTCTGCAAACAACCGCAAACAAGTGGGGTAAAGCACTAAAATCTAAACATTAAATGTTAAAGTACTGAACTCAAAGATAGGGATAGTTTAACACTTTAGAAAGTATCCTGATGCGCTTCCTTGTCAAGAATTTGATGCAAAGCTTTGCAACTCTTAGATTTTTCTAAGCTACGTAATTTGAAGCTGGGCATAAAAGTCCATATATTTTTTACACTGTCCACAGTTTTTGCATGTATTGAAAAAACCCCCAAATAGTCAGGTGTTAATTAGAGAAAAACTATAGATCTGTGTGGGAAGACCTAAGCAAGTTTGCTCCAGCTCAGTTTCTAATCCTTATGCATCCTTATTGCACCCTTCTATTAAAAGTTACTTTCAGCTGCTCCCTCATTCACAAAGGGGTTGCCACAGCAGGTAGCTCCATGTTTGATTTGGCAGATTTTTACATAACCCCAAAGGGATTTGTGTCTTTTGTCCTGCTTGAATCAAACCCAGGATCCTTCACTTGTTAGGCAAATGTGCAAACCACTACACTAAAGTCACACCTTTTAACTGTGGAAAAATAGTATACAAAATATAAAAAATACACCCAGGTTTAGTATTTAATAAAGTGCACTTTCCAGTTTTACCAGAAATTTGATGTGACTGGTTCCTTCTGTCCTTTCACAAAACATGACATCAAGAACACACGTGCACCAATAGAAATATGCTATGAACTGGTCAGCAGAAGACAGACACATAATCTGCTATTTAAACAAGCTCAAGAATAAGTATACATAGACTTGTGCTTTAGTTTGCAAGACAAGCAGTTCCCCTTGGATTTGTCTTTTTTTTTTTTCTGCATATACATGTACACGTGTCATTACAGGCTGTACACCCTGCAGCTCTGGATAAGTCTACGCTTTGAATCTAACCTGGATTGTCTGCCTCTCGCATGGCAAAGACTTCTGAAGAAAAGCTACAAAAGAGGCAGCTCGAAGCGAGAGAAAAAGCTAACATCAATTCACACAAGCTGTTGCACTCCGGAGCCCAAATTGCCCATGACACACCCAGAAAATTCCCTTTCTTCACAATATGACACTTCACCTCCCATCTCTCGTGGGTGGCAGTTGATCAGGAACAAATACAAACGGGGGGTAGAGTGTTAAGGAAGAGCGCATCGAATCAGTATATAAAAACAGTTAGGGCCATTTTCTGCTAAAAATATCCAATACCATCTCCTCACCCAAAATAAGTCTATGAAAAAAATGTAATAAAAATTGCATTTTAACTAGCACACACACACACATGCACACACACACGCGCACACACACACACATAGGCAGATCCCGCAGAGCTGTTGTCAGCCTGGATTTACAAAATAAGACAAGTTGGGCTTTGCAGGCAGCCAGTGGTTGTCATCAAGACTAGGTGACTGTTAGTTGGAGCTATTTTGATGCTGTTCACATGTTATTTGCTTCACACACCCTCCTGTCACGTATTGTTCCCAACATGTCTCGCGTGTGTTCAAATGTATGTGGGAATTTTCGTGCGTGTGTGTGACTGTGTATTCATGTGTCTGCCTGATTTCCCATCATCCCAAATAATCATCCCACAGTCATGCGTGAGATGCGATTTCTGTTAAACAATAGCAGGCCGGCTCGCCTTACTGACCCACAACCTCTCAGGCTGCGGGTGAACAAACACTCGTATGTGCGCACAACTCATCCTCTCATCTTGAATTCACAGCAACATATGCACATTTGACTACACACATAGCCTCCACAGCTCAGCCTCCATCAGAGTAGTGGTGATGACACAGTTTCTTTATGTTGATGCTCATTTAACTGCCTTCCTGAGCTGACTTTAATAACCGAGGCCAACTGCATGTCACTGCAGCAATTCTAGCCTGGCCTTAACCACTGGATAGTGAGCAAGAAACGAACTAATGCTAATGATTTTCCTGCCAAGAGGAAAAAAAAGGGAAGTTATCGTGAATGCCCCAGACCTGTCTTTAACACAAATGGTTGTAATTTTATTGAAATGAGGGAGAGACTGGTTGGCCTACTTTGAATGCCAGCGATGATTCAGCTCACTTCTTGCTTGTTAGCCAGTCTGTCGCTGTAGTAGGTAATCTTTTCAGATATGTGGATTATAGATGAAAATGGACAGTCATTTATGTTGTTTTTTTTTCTGGAACTTTTAAAGAACTTTGATTTCACCTCTTGGGACAACCACTCAATCCTGGGTGGCATTTGTCAGTCAGGTGTCAATCAAATACTACACTTTTTCTGAGAAATTATTAGATTTACATGAAAAAAGTGTTCTTTTCACTTCAATCTGCCTTTTTTGTTAAGTTTGGAAAGCACACTGTACAGAAGTAGAGAAAATGCATAGTCCATTACAAGGAGAAATCTTGCATTAAAATTCTATGAAAGTAAAATTACAGGTCTGCTTGTAAAAATATTATCTATGACCACATTTAGAGTATTATTGTCTATCACATTATAAAAATGATCATGCCCCTCTGTCATCACCTCCTAATATAAAAAGACAGGAGAGGACCTGGAGGTGGCAGAGGGATGCTCAGATTTTTGTTGGAGTCCCTACTGGGGACAACTATACTGTTGAAGATGGAGCTGCCAGGCAGGAGAAAAACAGGAGGAACACAGAGGAGATCCATGGATAGTGCAGGAGGACATCCCGAGGGTTAGTGAGACAGAGGAGGATTTTCAGTTCAGTTCAATTCAATACATTTTAATTACATAATATCAAATCACCACAACAGTCGCCTCAAGGCACATAATATTGTAAGGTAAAGACCCTACATTATTTCAGAGACTTTCCCCAACAATCAGACAACCCCCTATGAGCAAGCACTTTGGTGACAGTGAGAAGGAAAAACTCCCTTTTAACAGGAAGAAACTGGCAGAACCAGGCTCAAGGAATGGCAGCATCTGCCACGACAGGGTGGGGGTGAGATGGAGGCAGATGATCAGTTCTGGACACTCCTAAAAGGAGAAGCCAGAAAAAGAAAAAGAACACAGGAGGTTGTCAGTATTGCTGCATTTTATTGTTGTGGTCACACTGGAGCCAAGCTTAAGAAAAAACAATCAGAAGAATAAAGAATAATTAAAGGTTAAGAATAAATAAATAAAAACAAGAGTAAATAAAAAACATTTTGCAAGAAATTAACCTGCAAATTTCACCTAACTATTTGGGATTAGGATCTGATAAGAATCACATTTGAAAGAAACCCATGAGGGAATAGTGGGTTTAATTTACACCATGATAGAATGAAGTTGCCATTTTTGAACCATGTATGAAACACTTTATTTAGAAGAATGAAGATGCAGAAAAGCCAAAATGTAATACCCCTCTCAGAGGTCGCAGGGTCTGAGGAGGATACATTTATTTTTTTAACCTCCAATCTTTTATTTAAAATCTGTGATCTGTGTGATATGTTCAGGGGCAATTGTATTTTTTGCTGTCAGCTAACAGACATAAAAAAACAAAAGCCAAAAAAGTTACAAGGAATAATTTATTTAACCTTCATTCTTTATGTCGTTGTCCTCTATAATTGATAGCTGCTTAAATACGTTGGTGCTTGTGACCTCTAATTATCACTCAAACTCAGAATCACTTGAAAATCACTGTACTCCAAAGTGGCAGGTGACACAAAATGTCAGTGAAACTCATTCGATAATGTCTGAAAATGTCGTCTTGACATTTGATTCTTTGAGCCCAGTGAAATGGCCAAAGATGTTCAGTATCTGCTGTAAGCAGCGGGTATTGATCCTGATTAGAAGTCATGGGGTGTCACACAAAAGGGCCAGTAGCTTATCTCTAGAAGTGGAAAATAATTTCTCTGAAGCCGTAATCCTCACTATCATGATAGGTGCTAGAAATATTTATTAGAAATTATGATGACTAAGTTATTAAATCATTAAATCATACAGCCTGTTAGTGTGTAACCAACTTCAGTTATATCATAGTTTGTCATTTATCTAAAATAAATAAAATACCATATTTTGATTCTTTTTTAGTTAGTGCAATCAGGATTTTCACAGCTGAAGTCCTGCATTTCACTAATTATCACAGCAGCCTCTAATAAGAGTAGGCTGGTGTAGACTCATGCGATCCCTTGGGAAAAAAAACTGACACGCAGATCAGAATTCACTGTTAATTCAGACTGTAACCCTGCTCATAGAAACTTGCTCTTTCGAGCGTAACTTGGGAAATTATGGATCAGACTACTATGTGTCATCCCTCTGTTGATTTTTGTCGCGTGTGTCCTGGCTGGCAGCAGTTAATCAGGGAGTCAGTGAGCTGAAGGGTGCAATATGCTGGATCTACAGATAAGGATCATACGGCACATCAAGCAGCCAAGGAGCAGCGAGCAGAACGAGTCCCCTCCATCATACACTTATTTCAGCTTTACAGCCATGTGACAGATGAATAGCGGCTCTGCGGAGCAAAAAATCATTTGAAAAATCAGGATTTTGAAATAGATATGCCAGGGAATTGTTAGTCGTCTAATTTAATAATCTAAAAATGGAACAGAAGTTGTTAAAAGATGTGTTAAGGAAGGACGCGAGGTTGGACAACTTCATATTGGAACGCGTCCCACAGCCGTAACTGCATCTTGGTGGTTTGCTCTGCCTCTGCACTGACGGCTCTTTCAGATACCGGCGTTACACATCCTCGCAGATATGTTGTCTGCTATTTGGAGTCATCTTCTGCCAGCTATAAAGCTTTACCTGCTTGGTTTAAAGGTGCTTTTGCTTCAACTGCTAAACGGACCTTTGAGGCTGCCAGGTTGGTTTAACTTTAGCTTACGTTAGTTTGACAAGTTGTTATTCAGCTGTAAGTGACAGCACGGGCAGCCAAGTTGTAACCAATGAACGTGGGTGCATTATAGTTGGCACAAGTTATCTATCATTCATTACTACATGTAGCGGTCATTTAGTATGTTGCACTTGCACATGTTAACACGAAGCTAGCTATGTTAGCTAGTTTGTGTGAAGACATTAGCGAAATAAATGATTATCTGTTGTCTTGTTTATGCCGAATTCAGCCGAATAATGAACGATTCCGTAATCATCAACGTGTTCCTTACAAAGTTTCTACGAATGCCACCAAGCTTTGTGAGGTTAAATGTGCACTTTTCATAATGCTATCTGGGTTAGTAGTCTGCTCGTCTCCCAGAGACAATGCAACTTAATTTTGTTGCAGACACCTGGTTAACTACACCTAAACTATAACCATGTGTTTATTTTTTGTTTATTAATTATTATTATTATTATTATTATTATTGTTACTTTACTGAAATAAAATAAATAAATACTTTAGAAATAAATACAGTTCATTGCGCAATAAAGAAAAACTAACACTGAAACCATTGAAAACGTACTTAAAACGGAACATTTTTAAAATTCAAACTAAACTGCAAAGTGCAAACTAAACTGAATGGGGAAAAAAGATAAAAAAGAAGAAGCTACAATACATCCCAGTAATGAAGACCAGTAGACGGTAAACTGCCAATAATAGGACAAGTTAGGTGCATTCATAAAATAGATACAAGTATATTATTTTATTTTATTGTTTTATTCCATTAACATGAACAACTTGAATTACTATACAATCAAATTATCGACATTACCAGATTGAACACTGGCTTGTGTCATAGTACTGCTATACTTAATTTAGTAGTACCTTTGACATAGCTTACATAAGAGACCCACACTGTTACCAGCATCTGTTGAGGTTTCGCAGACCTGTGACCACTAACCACGAGACTTAACTTGGATGTATGATCAAGTGAATAAAACCCCACTCATACAGGCCTAGATACTGTCAGCTACCACTCGCTAGTGAGAACCATGTATTCCTGAACTGGTTGGTAAAACCTTCCTTGCTATTGCTTTGGTCATATACATATTTCTGTGGATGTACACAAACACTAGCTAGCTGCTCTCCGAGATGTAGTGAAGTTGAAAAGTGTGATGTGGACTTGGCTTCAAAGTAAAAGCTGTGCCTTTTTTAAACCTATTGGCTGCAACACTGAGGCACAACTTTTACTTTTAGGGCAAACCTTTGAAGATGTTTCCAGTTTGTGTCACACTCCGTCAAGTGTTACTAAAAAGTGTTGTGAAAAACTGTGCAACTGTAACAATCTGCTAGCAACTAAAGCAATCACTAGGAGGTTTTTGGTGCAGGCCCTTCTTTGCAATCAGTTTCACCCTGCAAGAACCTGCAACCTCCAGAAACTACTGCCGACCAATCCGGAAATACACATCTCTCCCCAGCATCTAGTGGTTGTATCACATCCAATGTGGCAGACAGCTCTTTAACGATCCACGGATGATGTCTCATGAGAAACCTCAGTACTTATGCACAGTGCGTCTGAGTTTCTCTACAATTTGCCAAAACTCTTATTGACAGTGGTGTGGTCCTTCAAATTAATGCATACTCTTCCAGTCTTCTTGAAAATTGACAGGAAAAGGTATAGGAAGAACTCATGTGTTCTCTGGAATAAGAACCATTAGGACATAATATATATTACTGGTGGAGTATAAGGTGAACAATATCTGCTGTCAGTTGTTTTTTGGTATTTAACTCTGTTAATTTGAGTGTTATATCAGTGTTAAATCAAAACCTGATGGTCTTCACACATTTCTTAAAATGCTTTTTGTAAATTTATCGAACTCTTCTTCCTTTTTGTATTTAATTGAGGTCCCTTTCTGTTATTATTTTGTTACTTTTCTGAGCTATTTTATTTTTAAGTATCATACTTATTTTATTGAGCTAATTTGCTTTTTGTTTGTGCTGGTGTAAGACAGTAATTTCACAACTTTTGCGATAAAGTTTGGTGTCTTCTCTTCTCACAGAACTTGGACAATAAACCTGTCTTTTCATTTTTTTTATTTGTCATAAAAGCCCTTTTAATATATGTGAACTCATATCTATTTCAAGGACAGTAAAGCAATGCCATTGAACCCATAAAATGACTTTAGTAAAGAACTTGTTATTCAGTGCAATGGAAATAAAAAGAAAGAAATACTACAAAAAGCCCATGTGATTTTTACTGTGCTCATCTATAGAAACATCAGCCTGTCCTGAAGAAGCTTCCTTATCAAGTGACGTTCTCTCTGATATCTGTGTCTCCTCTTCTGCTTCTGCCAGTGATGCCCAGACAAGATGGCAACGTTGCCATAGTGACAGGAGGAGGCAGGGGAATTGGTTATGAAGTAGCTCGCCACTTGGTCAGACTCGGGACACATGTTATTATAGGTACTGTATCAAGCACGTCAACACTGATATGCAAACAGGACAAACACACATGATTTCCCTAAAGGCTGGCTTGTTCACATACATAAACATTAACTGCACAAATAGCTATAAGTGATGTGTCCTAATACTGGAAAAAGTAGGACAAAAAATTATGTTTCAAAAGATGAGGTTAACCTCAGTGTTGGGGAATATTCAAACTGCAGGCTCACTCATTTTCTTGATTCATACGCACCTTTAAAAATTCTAATCTCTTTCTCTGTTGGTCCTTGATTTTCTTCATTTTGAAAATTCTTTTTTTCTTTGCACTTTATGAACTTTGTCAGGCCCAAAACTCAGGATGTGTCACATTGTATGTGCTTCAGCTCTCCAGAATCTCTATTACGTAACAAACACCTAATGTAGTCTATAAACCTGTGTTAATATCTGTTAAAGCAAGCACCAATATCACATTAAAGCTAGTTCATTTTGACAAGGGCTTTCATTTCCATATCACACAATTAAACAAAAAGTACATTGTGTGTAGCTGCGTGCAACAACAAACAAGTCTGCAGGTTGAAAAGTGCTGGCGTGATGACCTTTTGTCTAACCACATAAGATGGCAAGATCACCGCTAAACAGACTTAAATTAGTTTTTAAATTGCTGTGCAACGCAAACGTAGGGTGAACTTAAAAGATGGGTTGGTGTGTCCAGAGCAGTGATTCCAAATGATCTGACCATTTGCTGGATTGAGGTAAGGTATGCTAATGGATGGGTGATACACATACTAGGTCCGGCTGCTGCAAATGAGCTGTCAAAGTCTCTTCACCTTACACTCCAATCAAAAGAAACAAAAAATAGTTTGAAATGACTGGTGTAGAGGAGGAAATGTCAGCATGTTTTAGTTGAATCTCTGTTAATCTTGGCAAATTCTGAACAAGGCACCAGTGATAGCGAAGTATTAGATTGACTTTTAACAAGTACCTCATATTGATTGCAGCATAACATAAGCTACTGTGGACCACAAACTGTATATACGGTTTGTGGCGTATGTAAGTTGAAATCAAGGTGTGTTGAAGGTTGGGGCAGTGTAAGTACACTGTAAAAAAATCCCCAAACCCCCCAAAATGATTGCATACACGGCTGTTGCACATGAATTAATTAGAGGCAAATATGAATGTGTGTAAGTTGAAGATATTTAATTTTCCACAAAAAACCTGTCTTACATTGTGTTGCAAAAGCCTACTGGCTAATAATCTCTCACAGACTGTGGATTTTCTTCACTCCACATAAAATCAGAAAAGCAGAACTAGCCAATTGTCAGCTGTGTCATTCAGCTGTATTTTTTTAGTGAAAAGGAGGAGACTAAGAAAAATAAGCAATTTTACAGAACATCCGGGTAAGTTCTGAGAATATATTACTATTTGAGCTCAGAAGTTAGTAGTTATCAGATGAAACTCTGCTTAATGTTTGGTCTGAAAACAGAAGGACAAACATTATGGTCAGTGTTCTGTCTTTACCATCATCCCAAAGCACCAGTGACGCTGAATGATGAGGTGTCCATGATAAGATAAAATCTATTATAGACTGATCAAACCACAGCTGTATAATACCAAAGGCATCCTCTGTTTGTCTACTTAAAAGCGTACTGTTGTCAGAAACCCTCTTGACATCTCATTGATTCATGCTAAGGGTTGGAATAGCTTCACAACAGTTTGTTTTCATCATTAGAAAATGTGTGTGATTCTTCACTGTGAGGAGATTTAAAGACTTTCAGAGCTTCACTGGGATTAAAGGGCTGTTATCAAATTGGGTGTTAAAATGCAAATTCAAGGATTATGACAGGCTTTTTTGCATAAACAAGGTCTGCTATTGTTCCATTATTCATTTAGCTATATTTATTGTGGGAAGGTAAATGCAGTAGAACCAAATGTAAAAAAATTAAATGCTTCATGTTACAGCTCCTTTAAATATCTATGTAAAAATGTATTTCATGCAAAAATACAAAAGTGAATCTGAATGTTGGGGCATGGCAAAATTGTGCAAGAGAATCTAATTCTGAATATAGTTTAACATAACAAATGATGTGCATTGTTCTAATTTTAAAGTAGCTACCATGAAAGGTTTGGGAAAAAACAGATAAAGGCTCTGAGATAATAGCAATTTAGCTCTACCTGCCTAGAACCACTTGCTTGAGTATGTTGATCAATACAAAGCTAATGTGTTCTTATGTAATGATATATTTTTCATTAACAGTCCAGCCCCTTTTCACTTTCCAGTTGTTCCGTCGACCTCCTTATGTGTAAGATACAACGTCTTTCTGGGAGCATAAAAATATTATCTGGGCATCATAACTGCAGCTGCAGCACCAATCCGTCTCTCGATCTCCCGCTCCCTTCTCCCGTCACTCGTGAACAAGACCCCGAGATACTTAAACTCTTCCACTTGGGGCAAGAACTTGTCCCTGACCCGGAGTGGGCACTCCACTCTTTTCTGGCTGTGGACCATGGCCTCAGATTTGGAGGTGCTTGATCCTCATTCCCACTGCTTCACACTCGACTGCGAACCATTCCAAAGCGAGCTGGAGGCCATCACCTGATGAAGCCAACAGAACCACATCATCTGCGTAACACAGAGATGAGATTCTGAGACCACCCAAGTGAAAGCCTTCCACCACTTGGCTACGCCTAGAAATTCTGTCCATAAAAATTACGAACAGAATCGGTGACAAAGGGCAGCCCTGGCGGAGCCCATCACCCACCAGAAACAAGTCCGACTTATTGCCAGCTATGTGGCCCAAGCTCTTGCAACAGTTGTATAAGGATCGAATGGCTCGTAGCTATGGGTCAGATACTCCATACTTCTGGAGCACCCCCCACAGGACAGCCCGAGGGACATGGTCGAATGCCTTCTCCAAGTCCACAAAACACATGTAGACTGGTTGGGCAAACTCCCATGCACCCTCAAGTTTCCTTGAGAGGATAAAGAGCTGGTCCAGTGTTCCACAACCAGGATGAAAACTGCATTGTTCCTCCTGTATCCGAGGTTCGACTAACGGACGGACTCTCCTTTCCATCACCCTGACAAAGACTTTCCCAGGGAGGCTGAGGAGTGTGATCCCCCTATAGTTGGAACCCACCCTCCTGTCCTCTTTCTTAAAGATGGGAACCACCACCCCAGTCTGCCAATCCAGAGGTACCGCCC
>VOQK01015045.1:19848-32085 GCA_015052645.1 Benitochromis conjunctus
CGTCAGAAAGAAGAAAAAAAAAAAAAAAACAGTAAAAAAAAAAAGAGACCTCATTAGATGTAAATAATGGAACATTTGTGAGAAGTCATCAGAATGACAAGGATTCAACACGGAGCTCAGTATTACACAGGCATTATCTTGTGTTTGCCTACTACTGAAAACAGTGACAAGCGCAAACGATGAATACAAATGTCTGAGGACATGCACTCGGCATCAACTTTGCTGTTAAAAATTCACAGCATTAGGTCACACAAAAAACAGCAGTCATATTTTATAACATTGTTAATCACCGTAGTCACATTCTAATAGAATTTTTACAACACACTGGAGGAGGTGGAAGTCAGACAACCTTATAGGAAAGAAGCTTGACCCAATAAATCATTTAAATCAGCTTGAGTTCTGATCTTTGATTGGATAATTCCAACACAATGATTCTTTGTTTTTCAGCCATTCTGTTCAAGATTTGCTGCTGGGCTTGAGATCATTGTCCTGTTGCATGACCCAATTTGGACCAAGCTTTATCAGTCAGACAGATGGCCTCACATTTGACTCTTTCTTGACTCTAGAAAACTTTGAGTTGACCATGAAGTTCTATGTATACCAATGATTACATTGTGTCCAGGTCCTGTGGCTGCAAAACAAGCCCATGGTATTACACCTCCACCATTGTGTATTACACATGGTATGAGATGTTTGTGCTCATACGTTGTACATAGTTTTTACTAAACGTGGTACTGCACATTATGGCCAATCATCTTGGTCTTGTCTATCCAAAGTACATTATTCCAGGAATGCTGTGCTTTGTTCAAGTGCAACTTTGCATATTCAAGTTGTGCCTACATATTCTTTTCAGAGAAAAGATGCTTTCTCCTGGTAGCTCTTCCAAACAAGAAAAACTCCTTCAGTTTTTTTCTTAGTGTACTTTCTTGAACTTCAACATTTAACATGAGATGTAGCTCTTGAGGTTTTTTTGCAGTTTCTCTGAGCATTGCACAGTCTGACCTTGGGGTGAATTTGCTGGGAGTTCCACACCTGGTAAGATCCTGGCAACTGTCTTGAATGTTTTCCACTTGTGAATAGTTTTTCTCGCTGCAGAATGATGGGCTTCAAATTGTTTGGAAATGACCTTATAACCCTTCCTAGATTGATGGGCAGAAAGAACTGCTTCTCTAAGATCATTGATGATATCTTTCCATCTTGGCACTGAATGAATCTTTTATGGAATTGCTCACACTTACTGATAATCGATTAGTCAACTGTCTATTTTTCACATTACTGCAAAGAGTCCTGTATAGGACTAAAATATGCATATGCTTGAGTTATGAGTCAGGTGGCTCAGTAAAAAGCCTTAAAACAAAGCATAACGCCCATATCTCCTGGATCTATTTATCTAGGTCACACTGAAGGAAGAAAATACCACTCAGAAGACTATTGCAGTTTAATCAATCAGTCCGTCATAGTGTGAATCACTTGCTTCTACAGTCGCGGGATTACTTGACTTGCTGTCGGAGAGGACTGAGAAGTTCAGCATTTCTATTTCTGTTACAGCTAACAATGTGTGTGCAGCTGACAATCTCACAATCTCTTCAAACAATCTTCTCGATAAAAGCTTTCAGTGGGGCCCGCTAACAATGACCGCATGGACAATTAAGTCAATACAGGACTGAATGTTGTCATTAGGAGCTTAGCTTTGATAAGAGAGGGGAAAAAAGGAGCATGTTTGAAAGATCCTGAAGGAGCATACAAATACAGTATTGGCACACATATAAACACACACATACTAAAGCCAGTCGAAGTCAGACTGAAACCTTAACTAGCTAAGATCAAAGCGCGTGATCCCACCAGGACTATTGCAGCAAGGTGAAAGAGATTTTATAAAGTGCTAGCGAGCTCTGTTTATGTGTGTGCAGAATGTGGAGTAGACAGAAAAGTGAAGAAATGAACACGCAGGTGAGGGCTTCGCTGAAGTCTGAATACAGAAAAGGCACTTCTGCTGCTATAATAGAAAGCTAGCATGAAGGTTAGAAGGGTCTACTAAAACAAGGAGAGTTCAATCCTAGGTTCTGACTGGAGGGCGATTTACAGCTGTTGAAAGCAAGCTATTTGTAATTCATCTACCTGCCAATAATAAAAGTACATCATCAAATACTGTGATGGATGAACAGTATCATTGCAACCTGCATATTTATGGTAATATAGACAGTGGAAAGTGGGTTCAGATAAAAAAGCGAGGACTGAGGTATGAACAAATGAATATAAATGTGAGAAATATTGATCCATCATAATGCCTCTCTACCGGCAATTTTCAAGGTTTTGTCTTGTAAAAAGTAAATTTGCTCTTCTCAGAGACTAGAGCATGTTCAAGCATATTTGAGCAAACACATAGAGTATGCGTGTATAAACACACACACACACACACACACACACACACACACACACACACACCCACACCCACACACCACACACACACACATGCACACGCACACACATATATATATATATATATATATATTTGTCTTGAATATCTTTTTAGCTCAGTGTTATTGAATTCAAATGCATGCATGTATAACCTTTGAGCTGAAAGACTCTCATCTTTGAAGCGTTGACCTACACATAAATACGCTGTACAGGTCCTGAGTACAGACAAATTCTGACACTCGTTAGCGGTGAGAGCCACAAATACTGTCAGTGTAAAAGGGTTAGGGGAGGAGAGAGTGGGAGGAGGGAAGAGAGGTGAGGCAGTAATGATAAGAGTCTGAATAGTGCTCAGTGTAGAGGAGAGTGGTGGGTAGTTGAGAGGAAGATGAATATGAGTTGGGGAAAGTTTCAGGTAGAACTCCCTGAAAAGTTGTTCGGAAAAATTTAAAACTGCAGAGAAAATGAAGAAAAGCCAAAGTGAAAAAAAAGAAGAAAAAAAAACAGCATAGTGACAGTGTGTATGTGGCTGTCCACACTGGAGATCCGTTTGTAGAGAGTTAAATTCTAAACCTTGCGTCACATTAGACACCGGCCGTTCCTTTGGAGAAAAGTCAATCTCTGGTTCTGCTTCACCTCTCCCTGCCATTTCTCAGGCCCTCTCTCACCCCTTCTGCCTATCCTGCTTTATTCTGTTCACTAACCAAGCCTCTTTGCCTTCATAATACATCCCTAGATCATTAGTGCACCATATACCCTCCATTTTCCTCTTTCAACACCTTTCTCTACATGACATCTAACCTACATTGTATCACCCAAGTTGGATCCTGGATTCTTGCTGGGCTTTGTTTGTTTGTTTTTTGTCTGTAGAGAACTCTGGTAATACTGATGACTTTTTCCTGAGGAAACTTTTCAAGGTGTCATGCCCAAATCATTTGCGCTCTCTTTTGCACAGAGAGCTTTCTGCTGGGGCACCAAAAAACATTATTCTCCCTGGGCCTGGGTATTGTTTGTAGACTTGCATTGTTCTGGGTGAACAGGACAGTGAGTCCACTGTGTATGGCAAAAGGAGCTAGCACACAAGACGGCACGACAATGAGGGCCTTGAACAGATATTGTACATAGAATTAACCTACGCATTGGACTCATGTGTGTCTTCCATTTGTGCACGTTTAGGCTGAGTTTTACACATTTAGTACACAAACTAACTGACTGAAGGAGACAGACAGCGCCTGAAATAAGGCTCTAAATTAGTGCTATTTGGTACTGAATGATAGAAAAGACTTGATATAAGGAAAGGTTAATAAGAGGAATCTATCTCTATAATGAGTGCAATGGGGGTATTAAACAATAGGAGACTTTGGAAGTTAAATTCCAGCCTGTCTGTGCCTCTATTTTTTTTTTAATTATTCATAAAGACAACAGGAGTAACCACAGGAGAAATTCTACTTTTGCTTGATTAAGGCCCTGCACTGTATTAGTGGGCTAATTTGATCTACAGTAAAACCAAACATTCCTCCAGCACAGCTTGTGTGACAAGAATCATTGGATAACTACATACTAATAACTAGAGCTACTTAAGGACTGTCCTGAAGCAAATGTACTTAAATCAAATTAGAATTAAACATCAGTTTACTCTACATTATGTGCAAGAGTACCTTGGCTATCATTCTGGGAGTTTCTGTCTCCGAGTAGGAGTAGAAGGAGTCTTCTATGAGATGTGTGTTGCTGGCAGTGATGAAGGTGCGTCTAGTAATCGGGCTCAGGGAGACAGAGATATGTCCACAAGAATGCAATTCCTCTTCTTGTTGTAGATTCTTAGCACAGACATCATCCAGCACCACCTTTACGCAATGCTCCATGTGAGGGACTAGTCCCTTGAACGCTGACCTCCAGTTGAACTCCAGAACCTTTGCCTGACAAACAGGAAATGAGCCAACAGCTTATTAATGTCTGAATGGTGAAGGGAATACTTTACCTGTTCGTTTCACTGCTATAAAATATCCTGCTTCTTTGCAATCCTAAAATAGAAATGTTCACATGCCCGCATGATATGAAGTAGTTGTAACGTTAAAGAAACACGTAAAAGTCGTACCTTTGTTGTTTCTGTGGCCGATTTCTTGCTCTCAGCTGTGTTGTCTGAATCCTTTTTGCTCTTTTTCAAGATGCCTAAACAAACGATAAAGTTTTTGATAAATTTAAAGAGATTTATTTTACAATGCGAGTAGGAAAGAGCTCAAACTTTCAAGTTATCAACAATGACAATGAAACTACAGAGAAATCCTGGTTTGAAAATGAATCATGATAATCTGTAGTATCTTTCATGGATTATTTAGAACGACTACTTCTATATTAATCATTCTGTTATTTCCCTATTGGCCAACATGAGAAGTATAAATGCACATGTCTCAAATGGAGTAGAAAAAAATTGCCACTGTCATTTGCTTTAAAAGTCTAAATTTCGGGTTTAAATTTGATTTGAACCAAGATAGTATGAGTCACATATGGGGTAATTCCATGAAGGGAGCCTGTGTGGGAAGAAGGGGGATTGTAGGAGGGGCTGACGTGAAGACAAGCGTACAGGATGTTGGGTTAGGGTTGCAATTAAAAAGCCCGAACATCAAGGCCACAGTTTCCTAATCAGAAGGCGAAGAGTAAGACCCCAGGCGAGGCAATTTAGCTGAACAAGACCGCATGCAATGGAAGAAGAAGGAAGCAGCAAGCGCATCACTTTTTGACCTTTAAGCCCATCTGATGAATTTCTGGTAATTAAGCTGTTTGATTGCCTGGAATTAATGATTTGGATAACTGCCCTTTAAAGGCTGTTTACCTCTCTGTAAATTGAGCCTTTCTGCAAGTCTTGTTTTTGTAAATGTAACCTTTATGGAAATTACTCCATGCACCAAAAGCTTTCATTTAACATTTCCGCAGCAGCAGTTCAAAGGGGAGAGAGGAAAGGGATACTAAAGGCTTATATAACACCCCAGATAATTCCCAACTAAAATAACACATTTCTTCAGACACAACTCGAGACTTTTGGAAAGAACGAGTAACAGTGTGTGTGTGTGTGTGCGTGCGTGTGTATTTATTTCATATATGTATGTATAGTTTTCTGTAAATTCTATGAATTAAAGGTATTATAAAGAATGAGGTTGTACTTGTTTGACCACTGATTTGAAGAGAGAATTTTATTTTTAGATACATAATCTTGTACACTCACCAGACACTTAATTAGGTACACCTTGCTAGTACCAGATACCTAACCCTTCTTTTGCATGTATTGTGCCTTAATTCTACGTTGCACAAATTTGACAAGGTGCTGGAAACATTCCTCCTCCTTCCGCTGGTCCACGCTCTGAGTTGCTGTCATGTGATTTGCTGATAGATATTTGTTTTATCAAGAACACACAAGAGCAAAAATCATCTTCAAAGGTAAAATAAAAACAAATGATCAAAAACTAACAAAATGTCTTAGTGAGAGGTTGAAGAGGTTATTGGAAATGGAAATGGATTGGCATTTATATATCAGTTCTGTTGTATCAAAGCACTTTATATTTCATGATATTAGATTTTGATGATGTGAAGGAGACACTGTATAAAAAGTCAGTTCAAAATCCCCCATACTGTAGGTGTTCAGTCATGCTTACATCATGCTTTAATACTTAGTAAACCCCTGACTGACACCTCATGCCCTATGAATTGGAGCACTGTTATCTTGGGAGAGACCAAATGTGATCATTGTTTTGATTTGCTGTGACCCTCCATACTGTGGAGACAAGTAGACATAAACCGTTCCAGCAAAATGTTGCCCTTGGCATGAAAGAGCCACCAAATCCCCTCGCAGTTCAGGTCAAGAGTTTTTCTTTTTTTTTTTTACTTTTCTCTCTCATTTATAGATAGATGTGTGCATTTTGGAGTAATGGAGTTATACCTTTTATAGGAGGAGTGTCTCCTGTACAGTCAATGAAGATTGTGTTAGTGACCAGCTCCTTCACATCGCTCTCAAATCCCAGCAGGGTGCATGCCAGCTGGGTTAACGCCCTCAACTGGTGGGATGTCAAACTAAAGCTCCTGCTTTTCGTGGGAAGCTCCAGTGGTGCTGTCAAGGGGGAAAAAGAGAGAAGGGATCAAATAAACAGTGTGTATGCTTAGGAATGCATGACTGGCAAAGAGATGCACTACAGTTTACAGTTCAGTAAAGGAATAAACATTTTCATGAAAATAGGTTTTCAACCCAACCTCCCCGTCTACATGCACTCATCGGAAAACACCACCCTCTGCAAGTCTTGCCTCGCACAACACCTCTTATAAATATCGACCCATCCGTGTTTTCCCAAAACACAGCACAAACAAAGAGACAGCGGAAAAAAATATGCAAAACTTTGCTCCCTGAGAAGTCACACATGCACATCCCTCTCTCTCAGCACAAAACTTTTCTCCCCCTAACCCGCCGATGACCCCCTTGGCAAATATGGATTTCCCATTTTGGAGGCTGCCAAAGCCATCACCCAGGGGATGTTCCGCATTAAGCTGGAGAATGGGCGGCTAGGAGATGCGTTGCCATATTCCCAGACACATGCACAAATACTTTTGTGTGTCCGCTTAAATGAGCTCCTCCACTGCAAAGGCATTTGGGAATGGAAGAGCTCAGTATTAGCCTTGACTCTGAAAGCTCGGAGATGATTGAGCGTTGAGACGGAAAGAAGAGGGGGGCCCTTTTCCAATAATTGTAACATTATTGCCTCTGAATCCTAATGAAATTTTGCCATATTGTTAAACAAAATCTGACAATATGAAAACACATTGTCCCCAAGGATGCCTGGTTTAATCATGCATGAGGTTTGACTCAGTGTGCTGTGTGTGGGCACTTGTGTATGTTTATATGAGTGTTAATAAATGAGAGTCGATGAGTTTTTGTGTGTTTTTGTATCTGTTGGGTGTGCATACACTTGTTTACGAGCATGTAACGCAGGTCATTATGAATAACTTGATTTGCAGGAGGCGCTCGTATGCACATTTGCACATGTCAGTCCTGCAAGACAATTGTCACACACGAACCAGATTTCTATGGCCACCACAGAATAAAAATTCGGACCTCAAGTTTGTTTGTTTTTGCAAGTCTACGTTTATACATATATTTATGTGCGTGTGTGTGTGTGCTGTGTAAAATCGCAAGTGAACAGATGTGTAATTTGGTGTGTTTGCTTGCATTCATGTATATGTGTGTGCGTGTGGATGTGTGTGTAATTAAGCTGCATGGGTCTGCAGCTTAGCAGCTCCTCTGTAATGGGGTCCAGTGGGAGTCTGTGCTAGAGAGACTACATCATGCTGCATGTGTACACGCGTGACCTGGCTGACACCCATGTGCCTGTCTCGTTCTCCAGCTTGCACATTCACGCACGCACCACCAATCTTGTCTATTTCTGAAGTCACCAGCAAATCAAGAGCTAAAGCTGTCAACAACTCAAGAGTAAACAATCAGCCGGACAAGCCAGGAAATGTTGTTGATATAACCACATAGTTACTGCACTGGATTATCTAAAAAGTAGCGATGCGTTAATTTATCAGCCAAACATCGGCTGTGGCTGATAGTCACATTGCCATTGGCATGTCTTCTCAATTACTGAATATCTATAACGTATCTGTGCATTATCTGTGTGTCTGTGTCTGCAAACTCTCAAAACTGTATCCGTTTTTAAAGAGGGTTTATTTTCTGATACATATATCTACGATCCATGTATGAATTTATGCTCAGCGTAAAATAGTTGCATACTATCTATACTATTTATCTTTATCTATTCTGAGTTTTCTGTTTTGCTTGCACAAAAACAAGGATCAACAACCTCAAAAACAAAATAAAATCGATAGTATAATTGAGAGTATCAGTTAAATACCCAGTTGGTGCATCCCCACTAATAAGCTGGCACTACATCCGCCCTTCTGCCCTATTTTAACCTTCTCTGTGGCATACAGCAACCATTATCCCCCACTTCATCCTAAGTATCCCCTTTTCCACAGCTTCTTTCTCCTCTTTACCATTCATTCTGTTCATTCCCTCAACCTGTGACCCTTTGACAGCTCCACTTGCTCACTAAGTCACACCCTAAATAGTCGCACGCATGACCTTGATGTTTAGCAATGCTGTGCCTCGGCCTTTCATTGGGGTCTGCCGCGCAGCTTATATAGGTATTTATAGTCGTCTCCCTAGCCAAATAGCCCTATAGCCATAGCAGTCTAGTACATAGCCATCTAAACCTCATTATACCTTTGTCACAACAGTGAGGCCAAATGAAGGCTCCCATAGCCACTTGATGGAGAGGGTGTGCTTAAAAGCACCCAGGTGTGTCATATAGCATAGTACATGGCATGTCTTATAGAGCAGAATGAGGAAGGGCACTAGCAGCCAGAAGAGTTCAACCAAAGGTCAATGTAGTGAGAATCAATAAAGGAGGAGCCGGTGTTGAAAGCAGGGTAAAAATTATATGTTTATACAGTATAACAGCTCCTTTCCATATAACGTTATGGACGGAGCTTATGAGTGAGGATGCTCTTATAAACAAAAAGACAAATATTAAGCTATATTCTGTGATAACCATTAAAGCAGCTGGCGTCTTATCAAAAAGCCCTCAAGGCAAGTAGCGCGTTATTCATCTTTATGTTTCATGCGGAAACAGTACCATTGTTAAAAAAAATGTCCAGGAAAAATCAAACACTGCAGGTCTACAGTGGCCAGTTTTTAGTTTGTATCTTTTAATAATGACAACAATGTAACACAAAAGGGGGAGGAAAAGAAAAACCTAGCAGGTATTTTTGGCAAGCCATCATTCTTCTGCTTTTCTCTGTGGGTTCCACCATCTCCACAGTCCTCTCTCGCGCTCGCTCTCTCACATACGCACATGCGTGTGCACACAAACACTGCTCATGACTGGCAGAGAACAGAGAGAGAAGGGAGAGAGGAGGAGATCTAGGGGAAGGAAAAGGGGTGGTGGTTAGGGATGAAAACATGGGGAAGAGAGGGAGGGAAAGAGAGGGAGGGGCGGGATAAGGGAATTCCCTTAGCAGTTGTTATTGATTCCGGTGTTTACGGGCGAATAGTTTAGTGCCGTTTACAAAACAGAACAGATGCAGCCAGTGAGCAAAAAGGTAAACAATTGCTGTGTGGCGGGCTGCCAAATCCCCAGTCTGATGTATTAAACTCACGGTGAAGAGCATTTCCCCTTTGGCTGCACTTATTGCCACTTCATTTCCTCTTTGCTCACATACACATTCTCTCCTTCTTGTCATCTCGGCCCTTCTCTGCATCTTTCTCTTTCTGTCTCATTCCCTCGTTTATTTGAGGGGAAAAAAAAAGAAAAAAGGATGAGGGTGTAGGTGGCTTTTTTGCCGCCTGGCTATTTTCTGTCCTTCTCTGACCCAGGAGGCCCAGTTCTTCCTAACAGAGCCATTAGTAGGGGGAATTGCATGTGTCTGACATGGCCGAAAACCAATTATTAGACACTTTCTACCAAATGATGCCCAAGTCTTTGGGGAATGGGCAATCATGCAATAATTTAGCCACTGATTTAATTTCTCTCCAGCACAGCATTCCCTTCCTTTTTCATCCTCCTGTCCCTCTATTCCTCTTCTTTCTTTTGCTCTGTCTCTCTGTAGTAAAGCCGACCGTCTGAGGGTGGTCTGCCTATGCGATGCCACGCTGTCCAACTGGACTACAGGCTCTTATCGCGTCATTACAATATGTGAAGGCAACTTTTCCATGTTTGTGCAGATGCCTGTGTCGTACAACACCCTCTACAGATTATGTAAACACGTGGTTTCATTAAATCTAGCCAGATAAGGAAAAAGCAATTTTAGAAGACAAGGCAATTTTAGTACATCTTACATATTGGAAAATCAAAGTGCTTTACATAGTTCATAAAATGAATGATACTAAATTAGACAGATGTCCTCTTGTTCAATGAGGCTATTTTTTATTTCTTCTTGTTTTTATTAATATCCTGAAAGTCACCTAAATAAAACAGGGATATGATTCGAGAGCCTTGTGGACATGAATCCTCTAACTCTAATTTTGAGATAAAAAGGACAGGTATTTTAACTGCTGTGATCAGAACAGAATAACACCTACATTTCACTCCACATTCAAAGGCAATGAATTAAGCAACATACAAACATTTTCTTTTGTTCTGTGTAAGAAAAAATGATGACTCAAACGATTTGCTTTTATAGCACTGTTCTTTGTAGCAACAAAATCCTTTATATACCTGTATTGACCTTTGTGGTAACCCGTTAACATTTCCCAGGTCACAGTTCCTGAACAAACAGTTAACACAAAATGTACTTCTAAAGGCAGAACAAACAGTACAAGTAAAGCACTGACTGCACCTGACTTGGCACACTCCCTTGTTAGTTTTTCCTGCAGTGGTCATAGGTGTATAGCTGCATGAGTCTGTTAGTGTTCCACTTCACTGTTAACATGGCGCTTTTGCCACGCTATACTTTTTCTTCCTGCTTGTGTTTTCTGTGTACCCGTGCCTCCAAGTGTGCTCATCTCACAGGGTGTCAAGCAGGGTCATTTGGGTGCCTTGGGGTACGTCTGTGCACCTTTCAGTGTGTATTTGGGTAGAAGGAGAGTATGAAGTCACTGTGGACCGGCTGCTAGGCCCTGTGACAGCTGGGGTCCTCTTCGTCAGTTGCGGCCCACTGCTCACCCAGACAGCCTTATTATGGGAGGCCTCCTGCCGTGATTTACCAATATATACTCTGACACAAGCACGAACATGGACACACACACACACACACACATACACACACACTGTGATCTCTTGTGGCCCTTTCCATGGGTGCTGTCCAACCAGGGCACAGCAGGGGCCACCGGGCACTTCACATGAAGAGAAAGTAGCAATGTTTGATATCTCAATTAAGTTGCTCTGTGAGGAAGAATGTGTAGTTGTGATGGTGGAGGTGGTGTTTTTTGTGGTTACAAAGATGCAAACTTAGTTTATCTTTGGATGTAAATGTATGTTTGTGTCCTTTCTGTGTGTCTTTCTTTGTTTCTGGCTCTCTTTGTGATGAGCACTGCAGTGACAGTGAGATAGGGGTTAAGATTTCTCTGGCTCCCTCTGCATACTTGAACCGAGAGGGCCGCATGAAGAACACGAAAGAACGTATTGTCCTGATGGGAGCATTTCATTAAATCCCACTTGTTTAGTGCCCTTGTTCGCATCATTGTTTTCAAGCCCTCAGCGAATCACACTGACTCTTCATCACGAAGCGCTGGCTGCTCTCAATAAGCCAGCCATTTTTGTCTGTGCTTTTTCAATAGAAGGTGCCAGGAAAATGTTCATATCCTTGAGCTGTTCAAGAGTGATACACAAAAGCCATTGTGGCCACTCCGAGGAAATGGGGAAAAAAAATATATAAATGGCACACATATTACACATTCTCAAGGGCCATGAAACATATTCTTTTCTGCCATTTCACTGGAGCCATGATTTAGAGAAGATGAAGAAGATGACAGACACACACATAAACACAACCACAGAGTAAAGACCCTGATCTTCTCATTAAGATTAGTAAACAACCACTTGCACTGTTTGGTAACTTTCTTAACCAAGGGCTCCTCATCATCTGCAAGGATAGTAAGAGAACATTAAAAAATAACAAAGCGAAAAAAAAAACAAGAACAACAGCATCCATAAACTACAAGCATCACACAAAGACATGTGCACACGTGTGCTCAGTGACACACACAAAGCCCTCTACCTTGCCCATAATTACATGGAGGCATGCGTGTGCACGTCCCAGGCTGACAGTGTATATAAACTC
>VOQK01015046.1:3194-22908 GCA_015052645.1 Benitochromis conjunctus
TAAACTGCTCCTCAAAGGAAGCCATGTTGAGCTCCTAATAACAGAGTTCAAATACAGAAACAGAGATCAGGAAGAGAAATTACGATTTTTAAAAAATGCTCAGATGAAACTTTCTTTTTTTTTTTTCTTTTTAACTGTAAGTCAGCTGTTTTCTACATTACAGACTAAACTACTTCATGATAACGCTGGTGACTGCTTTAGATTATTTTCAATTGAGTTTTTATTCTTTTTAATACACTCAAAGGTTTGCAAATGGAGAAAAGCATGGACGAACATCCATGGATTGAAGAAATGTGGAATACATGCAAGTTCCCATGATAATACATTACTGCTATTCCAAGTATTGTCTTAATAGGAATGATCGCACTAATATAGAAGAAAAGAAATGCGTAGATTGCATGTTTTAGTTTTTATCTGCTAAAAAATGTGCACCACATTTGGATTAAAAGCCAACCTGCAACCTCCACGTCTGAAAATGAAGCCAGTGCAGAAGAACCAAAACAACTGCAGTTCCACTAATGGCCACTGGAGGCTGACTCCAAGCCTGCGATAATCCCCACAGACTCTCATGTTAACATGTCCAACAGCGTTACAAAGCATGTTCACAGTTCTCTACAGGTAGTTTCCACCTTCATATCATATTTGTTTTTGAATAATTCATCTGCCCAGTGTTTGTGATGCTGATGCCTTTTGTTGAGCCTTTTAATAAAATTATCTGACTAAATGACTTTCCAAGAACTTCGTTTTCCACTTTAGTCAATTTTAAATTATGGTGCTTTTTAGAGAATAATTAGTCTGTTTCTTACTAATTAGCTGTGTCTGTGTGCAGCTTCCTGACCAGACTAGCTAGACTTAGCTGGAAACTTGACACAGCACCCTCTCACTCCAAATTAAGCTTTCAAAATGCAGCAGGTGTGGTCATGTTGGCTACGTGCGTCTTTTAAATAATGTCTATGTATGTCCAGATGTTTATGGGACAGCAGGGGGAACATGAACAAACCTCTAAGATGTGCTCATCGTCCAGCTCGTTGAAGATTGTTCCTGCCACCTGGTTGGATTTGAGGGCCTGCCAGTTGAACAGTGGCATGCGGTATTTGGTTTGAATGGCCTTCTTCTTTTTACAGTCTGTAACAGAAATGTTCATATTGTCACACGGATGTCTTCCTAAATATTGCGTTGGGGAAGCTGCTTCACAAGAAAAGACACTGAAATCTTCACTAAAAGTTCCCAGAGTGGATCTGAAAAATCATTACCAAGGCAGGAATCAGGTGAAACTTACTAAGACCTTCATTTTACACTGATTGTGGACTCACTTGAGGTCCCTGCAGTCACATCTGCTGATGCCTCCGTCCTACTGCCTCCAGAAGGCAGGGGAGCTGCTGGTGGTGGAGGAGGAGGAGCTGCGGTTGAGGACGCAGTTGGAAGTGGAGGTGGAGGAGGAGGGGGAGGAGGAGGAGCTTGTACCGACTCTGACTGTGGAGGTGCTTTTGCTGTACGAACGGCCTGAAGGTTGTTTCCTGTATCGACCGCATCTGCAGCTGTCAGGAAACAGTCTACATATTAACTCGCCCTGCAGTTACAGCATAGCTGTAATTAAGGAAAATTAAGGAATACATTTGATTACAAGAATCAATATTCCACAGTGAGCTTCTTATTATCCGCACACCAAGGTCTGAAGCATCGTCTCAGACTGACGATGTGGTTTTCAGACTGATTGGTAATTCAATGGCAGTTTCACATGTTTTGATCTTTTAATCTCTTATGTTGAGTTTTTAGAAACAGAATTCAAAGGTAAGCTTAGTCTATGTGCAGGTAAGTTACCATGAAAAAGTACCGCCAGTGCATCACCTTTGTAATGCTGTAAACCCAGAGTTCACCCTGAAGGTACTTGGATAAGTGTAGCGCAGGTATCTGGAGACTAAAAAAGGGATATTCTCAATCCAGCTCATAAAACTCAAACTTGAATTGCTCACACACAAAATGTAAAGTGAAAATATTCTGAGAAATCCAGTTTCCAAATATCTATTTTTGCTCGTTCATAAAAAATGACTGTAAGCTTCTGGATATCACAATTTACCTTCATTGGATAGAGTGCAAAAATAAAGCGTAAAATTGACGTTTGACACCACATTTAATGAGGAACTTGGACAGTTTCGAAGGCTCTTATGGAGCGCTGTGAGTGTACGTGCGGTTATTCAGGATTTGAAGCCTGGGTTGTGGTTTATTCAAGGCTGAAGGTGTGATAAAACGGCGCTCACCTTTCTGCTTCATGCTCTGCTGCACCACCTGAACATCTAGGTGTCCAGAGGAAGAACGCTCCATTTGGACAAGACCCTGGTCTACCAGAGCCTGAACTTTGACCTCGAGCTCCTTCAGGGCCTGGATGTCTTGTTCTCTCTCCTGCTTGAGCTCCCGTTCGCGCTCTCGCTGGTGCAGCAGAGTCACCTGTGAGCGAGACTCCCGCAGACTCTCCTGTGACACACAAGCAGATGTGTCGTATGCAGAACTTTAATCAGGCTGGACTTTTTCTCTCAGCTGTCTCTCTCAGCTCAAACTGTGATCTGATGCAGTCTTCTTGGCATACGAACATGCATGCTCACAGCACTTTGGCTCATTAATATGCAAATTTATGCATCTGCAACACTAAAATCTAATGAGATCATCTTCACCAGGTGGAGTACCTGCGGTGAGAGTGCTGCTATGTGCTTTTTCTTGACTAACGTTCACAAGAACAATGAGTCTGTCCCTAATTAAGCCAATTAGTTCCTCCATTTTCAAAGCTGTACTTCAATGCCAACACGTTTGTCTCTGCATGCTACGTGTCTGCCATTAATTTGAACTCATCAGGCTGAAGTGAGAAAGAATTCAGCATCTCAGGAAGCATTTTTTTCCTCGTTAGCATTCAAATTTATGCAGAAAGGCGCTTAAAAATCGAATCACATCTCTTCCATGTGGAGGACATGTGGTGTAGGTGTGAGGCTTCTGCATACTGTAGTTATCGTGTTCGTCATAGTGGGTCACAGCTTTGGGACAGCAAAACAGGGAAAATTTAATTGGGCCCTGATGGAAACGAGAGAACGGCTACAGGTTACTAAGATACTGGCAGAGCTGAGCGATTGATTGTTTCCTCTCTGTACAAATAAAGTGAAGAGAAACTCAAACATGACGAAGCTTTTATCCTTCCTCGTGCTGGAATCACAAACAATAAAGAAAAAACTGTATAAAGCAGAGCCGAGTGTTTTTTAAAGTCTTTATCAGTAAACGGATTTGAACTGAGCCCAGCTCTTAAAAGCAGGTTCAAGCAACTCGAGTTTAACCGTAAACTCTGAGTTATCAGTTCCAGAAAAGCCCATCACTGTTATTTCAATCAATTATTATTACATTTAGCAAAACTTCACTACTTATTTTACTTCATCTTTTTCACAATGTAAAAACAAAACAGTTCTAATATTTTCTTTTTTAAATTTGAAACTAATTTAGAGACAGTACAAACCATAAATGTACTGTTATTTCTTACTGCTGGTGTTTAAGACAAGACTAACTAATAAAAGCACAGAAACATTAAATGGATTATTATTTCTGCATATAGCCACAGTCACCCCGTGACTTTACTCTAGGACCATCACACAGTGACCATGTTTGATATGTTGGAGTTTCTATTACATCTGACTGCTTGGCACTGTCGATGTTTCTGTATGAAAAACATGTAAGCATGAACTTGCTGTGCTCTACCTTCAGGAGCTCCACTTCTTTGGTGGTCTGAATGAGCTTCTTCTCAACCTCGGAGGCTTTCTCTATCGCCTCAGTCTCGGTCTCCTGAAGTCTGCTGGTGAGCTGTGACACCAGAGTGGTCATGGGTAAATGTGTTTTTACACAGAGAGCAGCAAACATAGAAAAAAACTATCAGTAAAGTAAAGTAAAGAAATTTTCTCTCATGTGTGTACTGCTTGTGGAACTTTTACTTGACAAAAAACTGACTCCTACATGGTTAATATCACAGACATTTTAAAGGTTTTAATTTACTCGACTAATCACGGTCATGAAATTTCACACTTTCCTATAGAAAGTCTAAATAGATGTCCCATGTTGTCGCTGAAGACTTTAACACATAATATGACTTTTTCTTTGGTCGCTAAATTAAAAAAAAAAAGTAATTTACTACAGAAAGAAGCTAAAGCAAATAAGCTAGGCTAAGCTAGTTTAGAGCCATGACTTTATCAGCTTCCTGTTAACTGCATCATTAAACAGCTGCTGCTTCATTGGTGTGATATTATGTGGCAGCCATGAAATTAATTAAACTTTTAAACACAAAAATGGAGGAAATGTCTAAATTAGACTTGTATCTATGTTATCTAATAAGCTAGCTGTATTTATTTAGAGGAGCAGTTACAGTTTTGTTTTAAACCAATAAAATATGACATTAAACAGATTCTGGTCGTGGAAAACATTCAGGTTTATTTCAGCCCGATGTATTTCTTGTTATTCTGTAGTGTCGTTTGAAAGGTAACTAAATACCGGCCCTGACAACGACACTCCGTGTAGGAGGTCCATGTGACCATCCACACTCACAGGTTTATTTGAAAACTTGTCCTGGAGAGACTAACTGAAATCATGTTAGCTCAGTGTGTAGATGATGCTTTTTGTACATCCAGACCTGCGCGTTGTGCTCCTGCAGTTCCTCCATGTGTTCTAGCAAGGCGTTCTTGGTCTCAGCGTCCTCCAGCAGAGCGCCCACATCGAACACGTTGTCCAGGTAGGCCTGAATCTGCACCAGCAGTCTGTCGCTCTCTGTGAACTTCAGTTTCTACAAGGAGAAAAGACCAGAGTAAAAAACAGTCAACACATTTTAACTGAACGCACACAGAGGTTTGAACATTTTCCCTCGACTGTGAATCTAAGCGAAGTTTAAAGGTGTTAATTACTTGCCTCCAGGTAATCGTCCAGGCCATGTTGAGTGAACTCGTACTGGAGGTGGACTCTGAAGTTCATGTTTTCCACTGAGTGGACCACAATGTTGATGAACTGCATACAGGCCACCTGGTGGGCAAAAGGAATGAATTTATGTGACAGGAAGCGGCCTGGTCTGTCACCAGCCAGGGTTGGGATTAGGATTTAAGGACTGCTTCAAAAAAGTCTTGACAAACCAATGGATGACATCACAGTGGCTACAAGTTTCAAAGTTTGCATTCATGACGTAAAGAAAGTCTGCTTACGGAGAGCAGAGCATTTACAGCATCAACAGAGGTAATGAAAGCGAGGAGGCCAAACTGCTGACACGAGCAGCTGCTGCACAATATTAGACATAAGCTTCAGAGCACGATATGTGAACAAGCGCCACCGACATTAAATGTTTCACACAGGCTCAGTAATGTTCACTTTGGTGGAAGGCATATTTTGTGACCTCAGACCATCTGCTTCTCAGTGAAGTTGTTGGTAATTGTCCAGAGTTTCCCACTTGGAGTTTGTGAAGTTTAAAGAGGCCAATTAAAAGTTGTGCAGATTTCAAGCCGACTCAGACGCAGCCCCAGACAGCTGGCAGCCGCTCCTGCAGCTGACTGAGGAAAGTAAACACTGAAAACCGTTCAAACTAAACTCTCTAATTGTTCTTTTTTCTCCAATAAATGACTGCAGCAATAATCACTTCTCAGGGGTGAGATTGTTTCCTTTTGTTACTACAAACTCATTAACTTTAGTTATTAGATTGTTATCTCCAGGAAGCTGCAGTTTGCATTTTTCTTTTTTCTTTCCCGATTGATTAGCTGATTACTCGTCTCCTCAAGTAACCTTAAACAAACGCAAATTTACGACGGCATTAAATTAAATTCTGAATTCGAGGCAGACTTTGGATTACCGTCCTCAGCTGTTCTACTTACAGCTCTGATCTCGTTTAAAGGAAAACAAACTTTTAGAAACACAAGCCGGGCTTATTCACAGCACTCTGCATATTATATATAATTGCACACAATCTGTCTAATTAAAAGAAAAGTCGTCATTTTATAAAAGGCTCAGCCTGAAAGCTTTCAATTATAAAAACTAATTACCCTTATTCTTTATTATTTTAGCTTGTTTTTGTAAATTCTCACACAAAGGAGGGGTTTTTTTCAGAGGCAGGCTTTTTGTGTGCGAGAGCAAAATGTGCACATAGATAATAGATTAATTATTTTCTGGCAGTTACCAGTATTAGAAAAACACCACCAGTCAACTCCGTGCGAAGCCCCGTCTTAGGTCTACAGTTAATCAGTCAACAAATGATTTACAATAATGTGCTGCAGCTGCACAGACACGAGGAGATCACGGGTGTTACAAACATTTTAGGGGGAATTTCACATCCCTGAAAAGTAATATTTGTACTGCAGTGTAAAATAAGCAGGTCAAATTTTCATGATTTGCACACCAAATGTAAATAAAATTTAAATTCTGCATCAACCTGGAGGGATTAAAAAAGCTAATGTCAGTTTAAATCTGGCCTCACTCGACCTGAGGATACGATCAGCACGAGGCCAGAGACTGACCCGTTAGATCACAGAATAAACTTCATTCCTGCTGACAGCAATTGTCTGCTGCTGTCGACTGCTTAAGGGGACACCACGTCTGGCAGCTCCACATGTTGGATTTGGCAGTTTTTATGCCAGATGCTCTTCCTGACACAGCCCCAAAGGGATGTGTGTCTCCTCCTGGGAATAAACTTGAGATCTTTTGCTTGCTACACAAAAAACTCAACATTTGCCAAAAAGAAAAATGTGATATATTTTTATAGATCAGCTGAATCGTTTGCTGCTTTAGACTTTCCACCTTATTGCATTAAAATTGTTTGTAGGGACAGCTTATAGAGCTTATAGAGAGAATAACAAACATGTGTTACTTTTGAGGTCTATAATTGCTCTCACATTATAGATTTACCGATGCCTGATGTTTAAATCCTGTCAGCTTCCTTATTAATAACAGTTTTCCTGCTTGTATGTCATGTTTTTATTTCCTGTTCTTATTTTATCAGCGCACTTTTCTTTTTGATTTTGATCTTTTCTATTGTACAAATATATTTTCATATATTGTCATTACATTGTAAACCTGAAAAGAGTGTTTTGCATGCATGTATTTGAATGCAATCACTGCTTTACCATGAAGTCGATGTTGCTTTCTTCGTTGTGGAAATACTCGATGAGCTTCTCGAATCGGTTTTTCTCCCCACAAACCTGAAAATAATAATATAATAATAAAGATCAGATCACACAGCAGCTGAGTATACAGCCCTCTCATTCTTTTTATTGTGCTCATCGCAGGTTTAGAAATGTAGGCGACGTCCGTGGAGAGTTGGAGCTTGCTGCCTTCCCCATGTGTGCACACATGGGGGCAGTGTGCTCACACAGAAACGTCGTTAGCGGTTCAAATATCAGGATTTCAGCAAACATGCGGTCTAACAGCGTTGAGAGAGAGGAGGCTCCGTCGGCTGCTGTTTGTGGAGAATTTCAGCTCACTTCAGGGACAAACAGAAATAATGGTTGTAATAAAACCAGCGCGGGATGATTGCGGCTCGCTCTGCAGGCGCAGACGGTCCCCGGTGTTTGTGCGCCACATGATTGCCTGGCAGAGAAAACGTGGCTTCTGTATGACTGTGTTTTCCTAACTGCTGGCATGTCAGCAGGTTCCCCGTCTCATCCGTTGCCGTGTGGTAATCTGCCTGCCTCTTTCTTGCCCACTCATGTCCACTGAATAATGCAGGAGGCCAATCGAACAGCCAGCACAACCCTAAACAAAGCCCGTGTTCTGCTACTGAGGGACACATGAGCCAGCTCCTGGCCCCGCGCCCGCCCGCCTCTATCGCGCTCCCCATCTTCCTCCGCCTCTCGCCCACACACACATGCTGACACTGCTGCGGCACCGACGACAAGCGTCGCTCACGGTGACACTCGAGTCACAGCTCTGATAATCGATGCCACATTAATCAAACGGGTTAAAGCTGATGCTCCCGGAGGGTTTACAAACGGACGGGTGTTTAATCATCACTATATAAAAGTCTTATTAATGAAACTCCACAAACACTAAAACATGAAAGAATGACTTGACGTGAACACACTTCTTTGGTATGCTTCGCCTTAAATGGATTTCATTATTTGAAACCTTGGCCACGATTGGAAAACTCCCCTCCTGTGTTTGAAGGTTTAGACGTGAACACATCATTTCATTTGTTGCTAGATTAACTTTCCATCATTTACTTAATGACCGGCCAGCCAAACAATGCCCAAGGATATTTCTTGGTAGGTGAGATTTCAGAGTGCTCTAAAGATCTCTGAATAACATCTATCCATCCATGCATGGACAGGAGGACAGACCCGTGTCTCCTCTTCAGGCTGTGTCCTGCAGGACCCCATGGGCTAAGGCCTTCCCACTAGGCACTCCCCCTCAAGCCCGCTCTCCAGGCCTGGCCCTAGGGTGGTGCCCTGTTTACTCTATGCCAGGCAGGGTAAACTGGACCTTTTTATATGAGTCATCTGAATCACACTTCGTTTGCCCCCTCACCCAGGGCTAATTTGCACTTGGGAGTGCAAAAAGCCCCAAGAATCTAGCTTCTGTGATCACTGGGACACACAAAGCCCTCCACTACGATAAAGTGAAGTTTCACTGAGGTGTGTTTGAATGGAGTGAACTAAGACAGCTTTTTTACGCAGAAGATCCATCAAAACTCAGTATAAGAGAAATAAGGATTATTGTGAAGTGTGAATGGAGCTAGAAATAGAGAAAAGATCCTCTTTAAATATAAACTGAAATCTAATTCTTCTGTGTTTTTTTTTTTTTCTCCCCCAGGGTAAATCCATTTTTTTGACACAGATGCGCTCCAACTTTAATATTTAAATTAACACAAACAGTGACCAAAGAAGCATTTTAATAAAAGGAGTCTGTTTAGCTCACTGGAAGCAACGAAAAACCGAAGGGCTTCTGCTTGTTGCAGGGCGGCTTTCTAAGTTTCTGAATGTTTTCTAAGAATAAGCAGTCCTGGTTCAGGTTTAGGCTTTTGTCTCCACAGCCACAGGAAGCAACAGGTGCTGCTTTCCCAATCAAAGACCGGAGAAGGCCAAGGAGAGGTGAGAGGCCACTCAGCAACTGTTTCATATATTCATGCCTCCTCGGTCAGTTTTGTTGGCAGAGGAACAGCTGGACGGAGCAGCTGACGGCGGGCAGCTCGACCTGGGCTTCCCCCATAACCTGCTGGTATCTGGGTGATGTGCCATGGATCTATGTTAAGCTTCTGATCACTTAAACAGTGTGTGAATGTGAGATGAGTCATCACTGTTGAACACAGAAAGGTCTGAACCCATCACTGGCTTTCTCTGGGTATTCTAAGACCTGCTTTTAATCTGTGATTCTGTTTGGCTGTAGGTATGTTAGACTTGTGACGGACAAGTAATCTATCCAGGATGTATCCCAACTCTTGCCTAATGACAAGATAGACCCCGGACCTCTGAATTGGATAAGTGGTTCAGAAAATTGGAAAACAAAGCAGATTTTTGCAGCTCAAACAACACCAATCATTTACTATATGACTTAAACCTTTCAGCCAGATTATATTTTCATATTATTTTAGTAAGAACTCATAAAAACTACATATAATGAATAGGAAAAAAATTATTGGCATTTTTAAAGATCCATATTGATCTTAAAAATCCCGAACTGGTCGTGCTCTAAATGAGACACTTGTGGAGAAATCCCCTTTACAACAAGCTTTCATCTTAAATCTATGTAACAGATATGTTTTAGTATGGAGGGCCAAAACTGCAACAATTAAATAACAAAATACATCATTAAATAATTACAATTGGAAATAAATACATAAATAAGTCATTCAATGGGAATGATTGTGATAACGCATCATTAATCAATAAAAACATTAATATTTTTTTTAGAATTATTTTGGAAAAATGTAACATGTAATGTTATTGAATATTTAAATTAAAGCAAAATAAAAAAACGAGATAAGTATGAAGGCAAAATTACATAATAACTACTAAAAGCTGTCTCGGCTTCTGTCTGCTCGTCTTTCTCAAACTCAAATTAATAAAATTAATTAATGTTAACAGAGAGAGCAGGAATCTCTTAAAGTGGCAGCTACCAGCAACACACCTGAAAAATACACTGAAATGGCTGTCAGTCACTGCAGTGAGCCTACTGACCTCTTTGAAGTTGTCAAATGCGGCGAGGATGATGTCATGACCTCCTCTCACCAAACACACGGCCGCCAGCAGCTCCAGCACCAGAGCTTTAGTCCTGAAAAGAAGAATTTCATTTATGCACTATGCAATGCCAGCAACTACTCTAAAGTTCATGTGTCCATAGTTCACGTACATTTTTCAGCTCATAGTTTAGTATAATTTCACGTTCAGGTTGTGCGTGGCGTTTACCTCGGGTTTCTGTCGTTGAGGCTGAGTGTGATCTCGTTGACGCAGGAGGGATGCTTCATCACTTGGTTAAACCCCGACTAAGTAAAAAAAACACACAAATCTCCCAACTGTTCGCCAAATGTAAAAAGATTAAAGAATGAAATGAGCGGATTAAGTGGCTGACTTCAAACACTCCTGTGTGGACCAGAAAACAATGAACTGCTGAAATGAAATAATACTTTAAAACTGAACTCTGACCTTACACATGGCTTCTGTTTGTTAATGTGAATTTAAAACAGCAGGTGGATAATAAGTGGATACGTTTCCATGGTTTTTATGTAAACTCTAAATTCTGAATTTCAACATGAAAAAATTATATTGCCTAATCTGACTTAGAATTTTCTGCTACCTTTAGAAAATGACTGATGGGAAATACATAAAAGTTCAACTCCAAAGATCAATAAATACATACTTATCAATAATACATAGTGTGTAAGTGGTTTTAAGTACCTGGTAGTTCATGATGGCACGCAGACACATGATGCAGAGATGAACATCATCTTTCTGGCTCACAACACGCGAGTTCCTCAAGGCTTTCCTGCTTTAGAGAGATAAATCTGCCAGGTTTAACTGCAGCTCAGCTGAAGAGCGGTTTTAATAGGGCCTACATATACACATATCTACATATAGACCTAATATAACAGAGTCCCTAATTCTCTGAGCATCTTTAGGAGAGCAATGAAAATAAAGCCAATAATTACCCATTTACCCACTTTTTTTTTTTGAAGAATATGCCAATGAATTCTTAATGAATTAATTTTGAAATAATCAGTTTATTTAACCTCCTAGGACCTGGTGTCCACATATGTGGACATCACATTTTGGGTTGTCTAAACCAAAATACAAAATTTAGCTCTACAAGGGCCTGATATCCACTTTCGAGGACATTATACTGCCACTGTTCAATCGAAAGTTAAAACAAACGTCCTCATATGTGGCTCTCATTTTTCTCAGAAACCAAAATCTGGTGATTCTTTGTTTTTACATTCATCAGGTCCCAAACAGCCCAATTAGCAAAAAAGAGAAATTAAAAATGCATGCCATGAACGAGTTCGAGTCTTAGGAGGTTAAAGTCCATCGTCAGACACTGCAGACTGTTTTAAGAAGCTGAAAAACGTGACAGTAAATAGTTCAAATAATACTCATGCCAGACATCATTCACCCGATGACAACACTGAGCACTTGCTCTCGTAATGGTATTTTGCGTCACTTATAGACGTGTCTCGCATTCACACCTAAGCACACGCCGTCTGAACAAAAGGACCCCGTACACCGACGCACGGAGGCATACTCGCTATGACAGGAATGCAGCCACTTCCCATCAGAAAGATAAGAAGGACGCGTCTGCAGCTGCTGTGGGCCGTCGTCCACAGCAAAGCCTGCTTTATCGTCTTCTTTATTAGTCGGCGTGCAAACCAACCTTGGATTTTTTTTTGTGCTATACCTGGCTGTGGCTTCCTTATTTACTGTGTGATTTTTACATTTCAGTTGTTTTTATCCTCTGGAACAAAAGAATTTCCCACATCTGGGATAAATAGATTAGATTAGAAGATACTTTATTGAGGTATCCTGTGCTTCAGCAGGTGAAGGCTAGGAGGAAATCATGATTTGAGTTAAAACACGCCCTTTAACAACATGTCACCCTGCTCATTCCCAAATGACCTGTTAGGAGTGACCAATCACTCTCACTTATGCATTAAACCGGTGCACCAGCACACACTCCAAAGGACACTTTACGTGTAAATTAGCCACATCGGCAGCTTTTTAAAGTGGTACTAATTGAGGCCCCAGGGTTGTGAACGAGCTCCTACGATTACATCATCTTAATAGAAATAAGTCCCTGCAGCCAGCTTTAACGAGGATGGGTATACCCTCGGCTACGTGGCTATTTTTAGTTAAAAAACCTGGTTTTGGATAAACACTTAGTGATTAGGGTCAGTTTAACATTTTACTTTTCTCACTTTTCAGAGTATCAATAACATCAGTAAGTCATTATCAGATAATCAGGCCTACGTTTTAATGTAATATTGATCTAATCAAAGTAGGCCTTACATTTATCACCATGCGTTTGGTGTTCGTCATGCTGTACCTCACTGTGAAGGCCTTGCCGCTCTTCAAGGCGCCGTGTGTGGGTGAGTTGCTGGCACTTCTTTTCAGATCTTCCACTGGTTTGTCAGTAGTTTTGCTTTTGTCTGTGGGCAGCATGCCATTGTCCGCAGTCTCCGCCTCATACCTGTGAGTATCACCATTAAAAGTAATGTTAATTAGGTCTTGTGACCTTCTTGGACTAGCTTGTTTAATTCAGTGACCATGTGGATGAGACAGTTCAGCAATGACTGCTCCGGGACATCTTTTAAGCTGATACCTACGTGACAGCGCTGTGAGCGACAGACAGATAATCCACAAGGACGTCCAAACCTTGGTTCTCCTCGTTTAAGAACTCCTGAGCCCAGCTACGGGAGGACAACACCAAACAAATTTAACCACCGTAACATTTTATGGTTTAAAACACTTATTCGAAGATTAAAGAGCACACGGGATCAGAGACACAACATTCCTCAGTGACTTTTAGGCAGAGCATGGAAAGAAAAATTGCTTCAAAAACACTTACATAAGTCACAATTTTGCTAATAGACACAATATTTCATTAAATGTGATGCAGGTGGAGAATTCACATTTTTATGTCATGCTCCAGCGTCATTTGTGTGATATAATCAGCTTCTTATCTCTATCAGTGGTACAATTATATTTTACCCACATGGGAGCGACTCACCCGATATGATTGGTCCTCAGGGAAATCTCCAGCTCTCTCAGGATCTGTGTGGATTCCTGGACGCGTCTCTTAAACTGATGAAGCGTATACAAGGTGAGCATGAGGTCAAAAAAGGCTTAAAGATATCGTATTAAATCTGTAGATTAAGTAACTGATCATCATGTTCCTCTCTGCTCTTCATCCATTTAAAGAAATCCATTTTTAGTTCTTTAGATGTGAGAAAGTAATCATTCAAAACAAACACAAACAATTACTAAAGTTAAAGGTGGTTCTGCAAGCCACTGAGTCATTTTAGCTTTTCAAAGGGCCGCATAGAGGGCACATAACTGCCCAAAGCTCAGGAATGGGTTTAGTTTGTACTTGGTTTGTTAGATAAATCTGCTAAAATACCAATATTTCAAATATTTTAGGTGATGAAAAAAGACAGTAAATCTACTGTTTGGCTATATTACCAGAAGGCTTAGCTGGAGCTGTGCCACTGCATACCTGGTGACTAGCCAGGGTAGTTTGGAGGTTTTCTTTTATTATTTTATTAATTAAACATTTCAGTTATTACAAACATATAGCCAACGTTCTATAGTGAAAATGTTGATGTACATAGAGCAGCGTAAATCCCAACATTACCCACGTTTTGGCTTTATATAACATGATAGAGGCATGTTGGATATATTTGCAGCCAGGAACAGGGGTGTCCAGTGTGAGCCTAAACATTTTTAATAACTACAGAACATTTATTGCAGCACACAAAGTAACTCTGAACACGCAGACACAACTTCATCCCACAAATATTTCATATTTGTGGTGCTTTTCTATTTCCTGCCTCCAAAAGCTCAAGAATTTTATCAAAAGGTCAAAAATCAATGAGGCCTTTTCAAAAAGTTCATGTTTATTTTTGGAGAACAAAGAAAGAAGCTTGAGTTTGTGTACCTTCCGACTGACTCCTCCATGATCCACAAAGCTTTTCAGCTTCTCCAAGTAAGCAGATGGTGGATTCTTCACTTGAAAGCGCTCCTAAAGATGGAGGAAAGAAACATTCAGACTTCTAATTATGTTTGATTGCAGCGCTGCAGTGATGGGGAAGGCAGGGCAGAGCTCAGCCGGGGTCTCACAGGCACAGGCAGTCTGATTACAGCGCCTCAGTTATGCAAATGGTTGAAACGATTCGACTGCCGTGCGGCGGCTGCGTTCACACACACACACACACGGTTCGGCTTCACTAGCTCTGTTCACGGCCTTTAATTAAACCAAAAACCCGACAGTTTCTGAAATGTGCCAAAAGCTGAGCGAGAAGCTGCATGACAGCGACGGGTTTCGCTCTCGCATCAACACACAGGTTGTTATGGACTCGCTTGTTGTTGCCATGATGTTGTACAATATTGATGAGCTTCCTTGTGTTAGTGTATACGTAAGTCTGTGTTGGTTTCTTAAGTTTGGTATTCAGCCGTCTCACAAGATGTTAAATTAGATTAAATAAAACTGTCCTTTAGCATCTTTCCTTTTACTTAACTGCTTCTGATGTTTGTTTACACTATTAAAATGAACTTTACTACAAAGCAGAACTTGTTGCTTAGCGCTGTAACTTTACATTTAACTCAGTGTCAGTGTTTACATTGCTGTGGTAATTTGTGCTGAAAATCTCAGTTACAGATAATTATAATAAAACTTGAGTAAATAGGTCCACAAACGTAGAAAGAAAAAAAAACAATCACACAAACCAAAAAATGTGGGGAGCGACAGCTGAACAGAATATAAAAACTCTACCTGGTCACAGATCAGGTCCCACTTCTTCTCGCTGTCATACTGGCTGAGGATCTTGACCTTGTCTGGAGGAAGATTCATCGTGTTCTGGAAGCAGAAAATAAGTCCCGTCAGAGACACAAACGTTGTTGATGTTTAACTTATGTACGCGCACACATGTTGAATATGACACGTGGAACAAACACAAAAGGAGAGCGTAACAAGATATCCACAGGGGAGCGATGAAATGACAATAATACATAGGAAATCAAAAAACATATATATATATTTATAATTGCTTCATTCAGAATGGTGCACTCGTTACAGAGGAGAGAGTACATGTAGACATTTATATGCATACACGACGATCATTAGAGTCACATAAATGTTCCACATTCACAGTTTAATTACACTCAGGTCTATTTGAAATCGCCCATTTTGGTAGTCAAATGTTAATTTGTATTTTGAACAAAGGTGTGTCGGAGCTGCTGCTCTGCTGAAATCTACCACGAGACTGCAGAGAAAATAACTTGCAATCATTTAGCATTCTTAGTGCACAATTACAAGCACAAACTCGGTAAATGTTGCTCAACACAAGCAAGTTACAGCTCATTTACTTAGCCTATTAGCATGATACAGCGGCAATTACCACACACACACACAAAAATTAAAATTAACATTGAATTGTCACGTGCATCTTCTATTGAGTACAAAAGGACAATTTGAACTTTTTTAAGGAATGCTATTTAATATTGTCATATTGATCATTGTGCTAATGCAGGTGGCTCACATACATGCAAGGCGTGGTCAGACTGCTCTCCGTAGTCGTCTGGTTGGCTGTTGGGGTAACTGGCCGTTGTGACCGATCAGTGTATACCACGCTTCACCTCCGATAGCTGAAGTCAATAAACTGGACTTCTCCACTGTGTGGGTATTTTAATGACGTGTTACACAGCTATTGTTTGCTATGTAGTACAAACCATCCAAATGTTAGTATTTTATTGGTCTGTTACTCAGCACTAAACAGCAGATATCTGTATCCTCGTGTCGCTCTTCTATCTTGTTTTTCACACAGTCCATTACCCTCATCCCCTGGTCTGTAGTTTATTTATTTTTTTTATCTACAATGGCTCTAATACCCATAAATGCAATGGCACCATGCTAACTTGAAGCTCTTTCTTAACGGGGCATGTGATGATAGAAGGCGTACTGTGCGTTACTTTCCGTTTTTAAACAGCATCAGACCATGCTGCCACACTAACCTATATCCCACTGATCTCACTGTGCTCTGAATTATTTACAGATACATTCTGTGCCTAGAAACACTCATGTGAATGTGTGAATATGGAGATCTACCAGGAAACAACATGGCCACAGTCACTGGGTCTTCTCAAGCCCCCTTGACGACCTCTTCAATAATGAAAGACTCTGCTGCAGGCCCTTTATAAGTCTGGCAGTGAGTCACTCTGAGGTCAGAGGTCTTTGTAATTATCAGCTGTATGCTGTCATGTTACACTGCGGCGTCGCAATCAGTTTACTCACATATAACCAACATCTCAGAGCAGGATTTTAGTTCTCATTGTGTTTTAAAGCGTGTGTGCTAATCCTCTGCTAAAGTCAGGATGCTGCTCATGCTATACTGCTGATGTCAGCTGTTTGACAGATCAGTCAGATACTGTCAACCAGACACTTGCTTCTGTTTGTGATAACTGACATCAGATTATAAAAGTTGCTGAGACGTAAAGATAAAAGATTGTCACCACATTCCTCCCATTTTCACAACTGAAAGCATGGGTGGTGTCCCAAACACAGACACATGAGTGGCACTGACTATAACCCACAGACTTGTGAAACTAGGCTAGTCGACAGGAGACTCCCGCTCAAGCGTGACACACAGCTACTCGTATCTCATCAGGTATCCTGACGACTCGGGCATCACAAGCTCAGCGCAGTGTCAGTGACACTGACTCAGTGTGCTCAGGAATGTCCCTGTCATGTCACCAACAAAGTCACACCACTGTCTGAATTTGCACTTTTCAAAAATGTAAATCGTGGCTTTTTATTCATCCAGAAGTAGAGGTCGAATCCCTCTAAATGCTAAAACATGCGGAGAGCTGCTGTCAGACATGTGAAAAATGGGTCATTAGATCAATGCTGGATGTGCATCTGATAAATCAAGCCTGAGGAATGACGCTGGTGGGTCAATAAGTGCTGGTTATGTGTGGCCGGACAGAAACTGAAAGAGAAAAACAGCACTGGTATTTTCCAGTGTTGGCTTTAAAATACAACATCAGCAGGACACGACATGGCTTAGGCTCCAGTGTAGTAACATCACACAAACCCGTGTGTGACCCAAAAACACAAAAGTCTTGTAGGTTATCAGACTTTAAATCATATTATGCGGGGGGTTTTTTTTGCATTCGTGCCATCTCTTCTCAGTCTGTACTGAATAATCTACCACATCTGATGAACCAGTCACAAATGCCTGACATGATTTGAACGTATAGTCAGTCTGAGACCACAATCCCCGTCCTGTGCTGAAGGAAGTCTCTGCCGCCATGCAATACAATCACTAGATGTTTTGCAAGAGGGCCGCAAACTATGTGGTTGAAATTTCATGCCAAGTAGGAAGCATAAAAACTGCAGTTCACTGACAGGTGTGTCGACACAGCCCACTGTGTGTGTGCTTTTCTGGAGTCTGTGGATTTTTGTGGTTAATTAAACAGACTATGCAGGAAGTCTATCCGTCTCTTAAGTCTGATGCGATTAGCCATTTCCGGGTCTAAACTCTTCTTCGGTTCCAAACTCAAACGTGACTGAGAGCTAAAAATGGCCCAAATTCTTTCATCGTCAATAAAGCGGGGAGTGTGGCTGCTCTCCCAGGTGTCACACTGAAGTTCAACAACATGGCAGTCATGAAAACAATTATTTATGAGGTTTAACTAACATACAAGTTACTGGGAAGTTGGCTTGTTAGTTAGTTACCATCTTTAGATGGTAACTTTAGATGGTAACTAACAAGTTCTGACTGAGAGAGTTATAAAAAACTAAAATGTGCAGCTGCATCACTTCATAAATGAAGACAGAATGCTAAACAGCAGCCATGTTTATGGGCAGTGTTGGGCAAGTTACTTTGAAAAAGTAATTAGTTATAGTTACTAGTTACTTCTTCAAAAAAGTAACTGAGATAGTAACTGAGGTACAATATTATAAAAGTAACTAATTACTAGGAAAAGTAACTGTTGTGTTACTTTTTATCCCTCTCTGGTCCAGGATGTAATTGGCCGTTTTTGACTACTTCATATTTTTCTATATTTCACCTTTAAAAACTATTTACCTCGCCTTGTTTGGTATCAATCTTTTCAGCACAACCTCACACATCTGAAGTTACAGTTATTTTTTTCATTTTGACATACCGTATTAACATAATTGATCTAAAATCAGATAAAAAATTAAATCAGAGTGGAAAAAAGTAATATTTTTTACTGAAACATCCACAAACATATTTAACGAATCATTTTCATAACTTGAAGAATGTTAGATGTTTATCACTCAATAAAAATCTGGGTGAAATGCAATCATATGTCAGGGAAAAGATGCTGAAAACAAACTTCAATCCATCCACAACACAAGGTCAGTCAATATGCTGCTGTGTGGTTTGGATTACTCATTATGAAAAATTGCTCGCTATGAAAAAGCCATGCCCACTCTTTTCTGAAGCGTTTATATATGTGGTGTCTGGCAAACCATGAGCCCAAGGGTTGTAGTTGCAGGATGCAAACCAATGCAACGTGTTAAAAAGACAACAGTTAATTAAAGCAGTAGGAACTTGGATTACTTTAGTAGCTTGTTACTTGGCACTAATTAGCTGATACCTGTGCGTGTATGTGCACCGCTACAGTTTATGAACACAGCTTAAACAGCTAGCTTACAACGTCATGCGATCCTCTCATCTAAAAATGGTCAATTTTGGCTCCAGACACTAGGATGGTGTTTGTCATGAAAGGATAGTCGAGAAATCATTGTTATGGTGGCAGAATTGATCTTTTGTGTAAAAAAAAAAAAAACAATCTAAATTTTTTTCAGGTAAACTTGGAAACAATCTGTAATTTTAAAGACATGAAACACACGAGTCTATTGTCTCCAACATAAAATAACTTTTCAGCAGCTATCAGTGCGACCCTCCTACAATTACGAGCAAAAAGTTGCACCTTTACATTTTAAAGAAAAGCAACGACTACCCACAATTACAAAAAAATTGAAACAGGTTTGCATTTTTAATGGGGCTCCACCCCATGAAGCTGCGTTCACATTCAGTATTGCTGTGCAGTATCGCACAGCACTAACAGAGGCTACTACAAATGTGCACTTACACACACATACATGCACAAAAACACTAGTGAGGTTGTCATGTATTGATTCTGTTGCAGTAAAGTAATAATTTTCCTACAAACATGCTAACCTCGGTATTCATACAGGTGCTTTTCCGTATCAGCTGGTTCAGCTATGAAATGCTTTTAAATCTTTAAAGCCATGTGTCCCCAGCTAATAACATAAACTGAAAACAGGCTGCCTGCAGTGCTAAATGTGGAAGCAGGAAGAGCTATAAAAATACTTTACATAAATGAGCCATTGTAATCGGAAAGGGAATCATCTGATAGTCTTGTTGATGATATATTCAGGTGCCAGGGATAAAAATTCCTCGTTCAACAAACAGCAACACAGACAGGATGAACTTGTAGAGGATCCTTTTACATGTAACATAAACACC